>JAWNPQ010000290.1:1572500-1694030 GCA_035047465.1 Drosophila sordidula
TGCCAGCACCAGCAGCGGCTGAGGCGGCGGCGGCTGCGGCTAATTGTTGTTGCAACAATATGTGACTGGGTACTGTTGTTGTCGTTTTTTGTTTGGTTTGTTGTCCAGTTTGCTGTGGTTGTTGCTGTGGTTGTTGAGTTTGTGGTTGTTGTTGTGTGGCATTCAAACGGTACATTTTGCATGCACGTTTTTCTTACTGGCTATCAATTGTTGTTGTTGCTGTTGATGTTGGTGTTGTTGGTGTTGCAGTGGCGTTTGACAACATGGCCACGCCTTCATGTTGTCTATAAGCATTTTATTTTACATAGTTTGTCAGGTGTCGAACAGCTGCAATGGATGAAAAATAATTTAAAAAATGATTAGAAATGCAAATAAAAGATTTGAAGAGTAAATAATAAAAAAAAGTTGAATCGCCCCCGGGTGGACTCGAACCACCAACCTTTCGGTTAACAGCCGAACGCGCTAACCGATTGCGCCACGGAGGCTGCGGTATCTGCGCAAAATTTTTACATACTTCAGCACGAAAGCACACGCGAAGCTCCAATCAATTCTAAAGCACTGCAAAAAGCTGTTTTTAATTGAACTGCTTTGAATGCGTTTACATCGTGCATACTGCACTGCTTAGTAAAAGTAACTTTGGACGCTCGGCCAACAACTGCCTCCGTGGCGCAATTGGTTAGCGCGTTCGGCTGTTAACCGAAAGGTTGGTGGTTCGAGTCCACCCGGGGGCGAATTTACTTTTTTATTATATCGTTAAATATTTTTTTAATGGAATGAAAATTAGTAACTAGCATATAATTGAAAGCAATTTAAATATAAGATAGAAGTTATTTCTACTGTTTCCAAATTAGTTTAATAAACTATTCGTTTCAATTAAATGTTTCTTTTTACTAAATTTCCATACAATTTTTATAGTTAGATTGCTTTTGCATTTTTCAATTGTTTAGCTTATTGCATGACCTAATGTGAATTACCTGACGCTAAACGAGGTCAATGCAGCAGTTTAATGCACCTTAAGTACACTCGTTATAATTGCAAACTGCATGCACCATCTACCACCTACCCCCTGCCCCTTACAACCGCCCCGTCCTACCCAAAAGCGCGCCCTTTGTCGTTGTTTGCAACGTCCGGCAGTTCACATTGTATTCTCAAGAGAATGCATGACCACGCCTCCCAACAGCTCACTCGTCCGCACGCATACAATTAGCTAGAAAAACAGACACACACAATAGAGTTGTACGTGGCGTAAGCATATTGACCCAGAATCCTTGATAAGGTCGCTCACGCCGACGTTGACCTATTTTCCCTTAGTACGAGCTTATGTAAGGATAGCGTTGGCCCCTGTTTCCCAGGGGGCTCGGCTGCGGGGGCGTTCTGGAGCAGATATTTGCAATATGTTTATTACAGTGGTGACGGCACGAAATTTAATCAATCTGCAAGAAATTATATATCTATTTTATGTAGGCTGCCTTTTCTTAAAATTTGCAACTGCAAAAGCTCAACTAAGAGTTACTCCTTAGTTATAAATGCAAGAGTTTTTTTTGCAAATTTTGCCAGCTTTTAATTGTTGTTAATAGAACCATCACTTTTAAAAATTGGCCAGCGTTATGTGACATATATATAGAATTATATTAATCACAGACTACAGTGATGAACAAAATATTAGAAACGACTTGTTTTTTTACGAAACTTTTCAATAATTAATTTCGTATCAATTATTATAATTTTATGTAATATTTATTGAATTATGCTTTTAAAAACCAAAAAATGTTGGATATCATATATCTGTAGCCAAGAAAGTTTATTTAATTTTCAAAATAAAATTTGGTGAAGCTAATATTATATATCAATATTAATATTGCTTAAAAATAAAAGCTTCTTCTTGCCTTATTATTCAAATTTTCTACTCAAGTTCATTATGCTCGTTATAAATTATTCTTTTTACAGGGCATACAAAATTGGCAGATTGAAATCTATTTATTCGACACACAGTTAAAAATAGAATTTATTTCTAATTTTTTTTTTTTTTTGTATACTATGTTTTGTTGTTGGTATTTTTGCAATTGGCAAAGTTTATTCGCCTTTTGTCGCTGGCATGTTGCACTTGCACTCATTTTCGTATTATCCCCGCAAATCGGGTGGACATGGGGTATATATAAAGATATATTGTTGTTGTTATTGTCTGTCTATCGTATGACTAAACAAACTGTCTGAAAACTGACTGATGGACCGGCGCGGTAAACGATGCATTTCCGCTGCAAAAATTGTTGTAGTTTTATTTTTGAAAAACGAGGAAAAAGAGAAAAAGAGTAAAAGAGAGAGAGAGAGAGAGAGAGAGAAGAAAAGGACGGCTGTCATGCAGCTCAAAACTCATCTGCATTGCCAATTGGCGCGCCACACAAAACAGCTGCAATTTATGTATGTGCATTACAATTAGCGAAAGAGTTTCAGTTTTTCCCACTTCTTTTCTTATTTTTTTTTTCTCCTTTTTTGGTGGGTACAATAAATTGCAAAGGAAATTGTCTTTTGCATAAACGAAATTTAAAAACGAAATTAAAATGAGTAATTAGCATTAGTTGATTGAAGCACAGGAAATAAGCTCGTTGTTTTAAGGAAATGCATACAAGATACCTTTTGCACGAATTTGTAAGTCTAAGTTGCATACATTTTTTGAGGAAAGTAAAAAAACACCTACAAATTAAATCAACCTCAGCTTAAGGTCATTTACACTATATTACGCTCCTTTACCCATTTGCTTTTTCATAATACTTCTACTTAACATATTCAAAATGCCAATATATTAATTTATATTTATGTCTTATAAATCATAAAATACTCAAAATGTCATTAATTGTTTTGTCTATTTATTACTTACCAGTTTTGCATGCAGTTTTATTTGTCATTAAATCCAAAATTTATTTAAGCAGTGTTTGTTTATTATTTTTCTTTCTACTTTGTTTGTGTTTTCTAACCTATCCGTTTGTCGTAAAATGCACAAAAAAATCTGTAAATAAAAAACCATAACAAAAACAATCGTTCAATCAATCAATCAAATCATTTTTGACATCTTAAATAATCATCAGCATTTAATTGATAGTTAACACACTGTGCGCGCCAGCAAGTGCACTTTCAGAGAGAGTGAGCGCCAAAGAGCGCGGAGAGAGTGTAATCTTAGTTCCAGAATGTTTGCCGCGAGAGCAGAAGCACTTGGACGGGCCGTCTATGCAATTTGGGTCTCAGTCAAACGGCAGAGCCGCCCCTTCATAACCCACCCAGCCCCTGCCCCGGCACAAGAGCCCAGACACAGACACGTGCATTTTCAGCAAAAAAAAAAAAAAAAAAACAAACTTATTGACAGCCAGGCGACAAAGACAAAACCACAACGCAGCACAAATTAAATGAAAATCCGTTCAATGTACCTCGGTTAAAATTATTTTGCATTTTAAAATTGCTATTTCTGTGATTTGATTAAACATTGCACGCGCCATAATGAGAACAGCAATAACAACAACAGCACTAACAAAACGCACACATTGCACTCTCACTGTTGCGCGCTCTCTCTCTCTTCTTTAAATTTCTGTTGTTTGTGCTCTCAGAGAGCGCTCGAGTAAACAAGCGCCAGCAACTGCATGAAAGTGAGGTGTGGGTGGCACAAAAGGGAGGAGGAGAAACGAACTCGCTGGCTGCGGCCGCACCAACAACAATCGCATTCTGCTGCACTTTTTTGTGCTCTCAGCTTACTCTCTGAGTAAACACAAGCGCCAACAAATGCATGGAATGAATATGTTTATGGGTGGGAAAGGGAGCGCAACGTCACTCGCCAGTAGAAGCAGCAGCAGCAGCAACAACAAGAACAACACCAATAACAACAACACTTGGCACGGCACAGTTTTTGTAGTTGTTTAGAAGTTTACAGACACATATGCATACTGTAACTAACATTGCTTTAAAATGTTATCGTTGTTGTTGTTATTCTTCTAGCAGAAGCGTTCATAGAACTTTTCCCAAGCAATTAGAACACAAACTCACACACACACAACAATAACAGAATTCACATGCACGTAAACACGCACACGCAAACGCACTCACAAAGAGGCGCGAGTTGTTTTAATTAAACAAAAAATTTGTTTCACTTTACGATTTGTTATGCTGGTATTTCTAGTACAAATTTGTTTCAATATCTTCTTTTTTGTTTTTTGTTTTCTGCACTTTTTCAGCGACATAAACGACGCGCAATGTAATTTTTATTACACGAGAGCCGCACATAAAAACTAAAACTAAAAGGCCGCCGTTGCCGTTAGCCCGTTGCTACTGCTGCTCCGTTGCTCCGTTGCTGTCGGAGCCAAACGGGCGCGCTGCTCACTCTCTCTCTCTCTCTCTCTTGGCGCTCTTTGGCTCTCGTGCTCGCCAACACTCTCTGTCGTTCGTTTGCGGGGGCGAGTGTGTAGTGCGTGTGTGTGCAATTGTTATTGCTGTTGCTTTTGCTTGCGGCGCATGCGCGCTGCTCAATTTTTCTGCTTGGCAATGCTTTGACTCTTTGCCTTTGCCTAAGCTGCGCTCAACTTTCGCGCGAACAGCAACACGAAAATCAACAACAACAACAACAGCCGTGCAGTAGCCAAAGCGGCAGCACTCGGCTGCTGTTGATATGCACGGTGGTGCGAGACGTGTATAAACAATATGAAATGTTATGTTATAATTAATTTTAAAAATATAAAATAAAATAAAAAATATATAACAAAATAAATTATAATTTAAATAGCATTATAGATAGTGATAATTATTAATTATTAAAATATACATAAATTGAATTTCAACTTTAGTGTGCACGAATTTGATTGAGCTACTTTAAAATTTGCGCACACTTGACCCACTGTGCACGCATACAAATACAAGTTTGGGGCCAGCGTGCGGAACTTTTTTCAAAAAAACTGGTTTTCGACTTGGGCTCATTGTCTGTGCCTGACTGGCTGGTTATTGCTGTTGCCGCTTTTGGTTTTGCATAGTTGTTGTTGTTGGTATTCTTGGTTTCTTTTTCGTTGTGGCTTTTAAGCTCCACTTGTTGTTGTTGCTGCTGTGCTTTTGACTTTGTAACACACTTTTTGTGTTGATTTCGCTGTCGACGTCGGCGCGACGCCGCCGCCTGCTTTGTGACTTTTGATTTTAATGCTTTTTTTCTTTAATGGAATTTATGCATGTGTGAATGTGTGTATGGTTCTCTGTGTGTGTGTGTGTTTTGCCTGCCAATTTGCTAAGCCGCTCTTTCTCTCGATCTGTCGGCTCTGCTCACACACAGACTGCATTAAGATTACGACGCACACGTGTTGTTGTTGTTCTTGTTGTTGTTGCCGCTGCCTTGGCTGTTGTTGCTTTTGTTGTTTTCTTCATTTCGTGGGAATTTGGCAATTTTTAAAGTTTATTTTCAACGCTTCATTCAAGTGAAAAGGTCAGGTGTTTAAGCCACTTGCGTATACAAATGATGGAATCATCAGGATTTGCAAAAAAAAGAAAATGTAAATTTAGTTCTACGATTTCTGCCTAACTGTTGTTTATTGCTTTTACGTGACTTTCCCGATTGCATGCTTGCAAAATGCACCTAACCTCACTTACTCACGCCCTCAACTAAGTTGCAATAATCGTTTATTGAACCCATTAGCCAAGGGGAATCCAATAAAGCGCCTCCAACCAAACGACCCTGCGCTTAGCACAAAAAATATGCAAAGACAGCGAAAAAACAGAATGTCAAAGGTTTTTTGAGTGATAAGCTTGAATTTTTCTTCTTTTTTTTTTGGTAAGAAAAATTTCACATATGTATATGGATATGTACTATACTATAATAAGTTTGCGTATATGACATACATATATTCTGATCTTAGCTGCACAATGTGGTTACTGATAAGGCCACAACATTTTTTTGATTAATTATTTCTAATCTGTTGTAATAAGCTTTTTCCAATCAATATTTACATATAATTTTTTTAAATTTATTTTATAACTATTTTTTCTATTATTTAAATGGATTGATTGCTGAATAAATAAAAAAAGAAAATGTAGTAGATTAAAGAAGCGTTTTTCTAACAGGAACTCGAACTTCAAGCGATTCTGTATAGAAAAAGTAGTGAAAGTAATGAATAGTAAACTAAAATAAAATAAAGTGTATTCGAATAAGCGACAATTGACGACATAGGGCAACTATTGCCTAGTACAATCTCGAGATCACAAAATATATATATATAGACATATAATATGTTTTTATCTTCAAATTATTATTAGAATTACTTATCGTTTGATCGTAATATATTTTATACATATGTATATATGGTCTTGTAAATTCTCGTGAAAAGGAATACGAATCTCTGCAGTTAAAAATTTGCATTCTTTTAATATTAAACTGAACCATTTTAAGAGAGAAATTTATTCGGATCGAGTTTAGGTTTGGTTAACTTTTTGACCAACTCGATTCAAGGTTTGGTTTATGATTTACAAAATATTGGAATTTCAGGTTCGAATCGGTTGCAACCTTGATACAAATGTAATATTTTCTTGCAGTGGCGTAAAATTGAAATTTTTCGCCAACTTCCCCCCTTACTATTTCAGCATATGGGCAGTGATTTAGGGCTGTTGGCTGATTTCACACATCCGAAAACTAAAAGCAAAATGCACTTGGGCTCGCATTGGGGAACGGAAATGTGGAATGGGAGTGGATGCCGGGCTCCACGCCCCAGTTGTATGGCTTAACACGCAACCGAATCGCGGCAAACATTTATTATAAACAGTAGCAACAACAGCAACCGCAGCAATAACAACAACAACGGCAATAAAAAAGCGCAGCAATGACGAAAATGTAAAAGCAGCAACAACAACAAAAACGGCGTCAGCAACGGCAACGACGACGGCAAGTTGAATGACATAAAACATCAACTGACCTTCAACTCTGGGACTGAACCTTAGAAAAAATGAATAATTTTACACTCGAAACAAACACGCACACACAAACACAAACACACACACACACATACATACAAATGCACATGCAAATGTGAGCGGCGAGCAGCGCATGCAACTTACAGCATTTTACAATGGACATAGGTGAGCAGTCAACTAGAAGAGCGCGCGAGAGAGCGCGAGAGCCAAAACGCGAAAGCACTCAAGCATAGCAAAAACGAAAAGTTAAAAATTGTAATAGTGCTGCAAGCGCCAAATACTGGCATAGAAGAAGCAAAGAAGAGAGAGAGAGAGGGGGAGAGGGGGAGAGAGCGACAGGCTGCGAAAGCTGGCCCTTGCATTGGGCATGACGTAAATTACAGCAAAACTGAGGCCTCTGCTCTTGCACTTGGAGAGAGCGCAGCAAGAGAGCACGCCTAGGAGCTGCCCGAGAGCGCCGTCAGCTACAACTACAACTACAACTAGCGAGCAGTTGCAGGCGGCCTATTTAACGTTGCATGTTTATTTTTGGCTCTGGCGGCAGAGACGCCAGCAGCAGCAGCAGCAGCAGCAGCAGCAGCGGCAAAATTGCATTCACTCTCGTTTTAGCTTTATTTTTTTTCTAGTGTTTTTTTTTTGTTTTAGGGCGTTGTACAAGCGGAAGTGGGGGCGGGGCGAGACTGCGGTAGAGGGTTTTTTGCTATGTCAGCGGATGCATCATGTGACGACAACTGGCAGTTGCACGGCATGTGGGCGGGCGGCAGAGAAGGGATTGCGAGGGGGTGGCGGGAGACCAGCATTGTATGTGGAATGTTGAGTATGCCATTTACACCTGTGTAAATGACACAGGTAGGTCACATTTTTCGTAACTTATTAGCTGGCAATGAGTTTTGGGCAATAGAGAGAGAGGGTGAGAGAGTGAGAGCAAAGGCGAAGGGGCAGGCTAAACAGCTGTTGGGTATGAGGGGCTAGCCCAAATGCCAAAGAAGTTTGCCAAATAATATATATAATTAGATCGATAGAATCGTTGTATTTGGGGCAACATTTGCGAAACAACCATATGGTAGCTGGGCCAGTTCAAAGTGGGGGTAGTCATTACCGGATAGTAGAATTTTGCACGTCAAGTGTATAATACAGCAAATTAGTAATACACTAAAAATCACAAACTGGATACACTTTGATGTTTTCGATATAATATCCCAATTTCAGGATTTTTAAATAATAATAAGAAATAATATATACACCATATTTTAAATGTATAGTTACATATTTTAAATTTAATGTATATATATGTACATATGTAGACCAATATTAGAGAGTTTTAAAACGTCGGTATTTATACGTTTTTAAAAAACATTTAAAAATACGAATATTAGTCACAAGTTTCTAATGTATGAAAAATGTGCCTTCTAATCACTGATATATTCTTATTTTTGACAGCTCTTTCTTGTCAATATCATTATTTTTTCCAAAAATATCTCTTACACCAATCTTACTTATTTCGAAACAGTTTTTTTGTGGAGTATTTTAGAATCGTTGAATTTTATTTTTAATTGATTGGAAGTGCACCTTTAAAAGTGCTTCTGTGAATGTCGATTGCGGCTACCAAAATAAGTAAAAAAGTTCAAAGTGATTCTGAAGATATCAAGGTATCAAGTTCGCGAATATATATTTGCTTGCCATCAAAAAACATTCCGAAACACCCAAGTAAATTTGCAACTTGGCTGTAAAACCAAACAAAAGCTACCTGTTTGCTTCCTCTCAAGGGATTATCATGATACTCCTCAACTGCCCCTTCTAGTTACCACTTATTGACATTTTTCCACCAGACATTTCTTCATGTTTTATGCATGTTGCACACACGCACACACACACACACTTCGAAGTTTGAAAGCGAACATTGAAATTCCTCGACTTGGCGCACACTTTTGATGAGCATTCAAAATGTGTGAACCCAAACTGACCCCTCGCCGGGTGAGCGGTAGGGGTGGAGATTGGCGCTTTGGGGCGTGCCATTGGATTGGTTGGTTACAATGTTAACACGCCTGTTAAAAGTTCAAAGCTTTCAAGTCAAGTGCCGCCAAAATGTGCAAGGCACACAGCGCCATTTTCCATTCCGTTCTAACCCAGCAAACACAGCCCTTCCCCCCGCTCCCCCTCAAACATCCAAGTAATACAGCATGACGTTTCCATTGCTGCATCCTTGACCCAAACAATGCGCCAATTTGTGGGCCAAACGGGCGCCTCGACGAATGGAAGAAACTAACGACGCGCAAAACAAGTTAAGTGAAAATGCAAAGAAAACAAGAGTAAGAGCATGAGACATGCTAAAAGTGTGGGACTAGGAATACCCTGGAGATACTGTGAATGTCTTTTCTATACAATTTGTAATGTCAAATATATTGAACGTTTTTTTTTTGTGTTTCATTAGAATTTATATATTATATTTATATTATAAAAAAACCATTCATCATCGAAATAGTTTTCAGAGTAAGAAATTTTGACCTAAATCCACGTGCGAAAGAAACAAATAATAAAATTAAAATAGTTATGTAAAATGTAAATAAAAAACAATTGAAAAAATCACAACAATAATCTGCCGAATGTGAAAGAATAGAAAATATTGTAAAATAACATTCGTCCGAAGTAAGAAAAAGTTTGTTGACGATGCCAACAACACGCGGTGTTCCCAAGCGGTCCCCCATCTAAGTACTAACCACGCCCGACGCTGCTTAATTTCGGTGATCGGACGAGAACCGATGTATTCAGCGTGGTATGGTCGTTGGCGAAAGTCTGATGACTAAAGAACCATTTGGTAACCCGAATGAGAAAATATTAAACAGCGAATTCGTACCACTATGAGAATTATATGAATTCGTTAGCTTATAGATTAAATCAAAAGGCAATGTTTCTATAAATGTATTTATATTAATTCAATTTGTAGACCCATTTTAGTAAAAATAATACAGTTTGTATTTTTGCGGCTATAACAATATTAACAAAGACTAGTGCTTGCCCTGCTTTACATACACAACTAACCGTACATGATACCCTTCGTCAATCACTTTCAATGGGCATAAATAGTGCTCAGTGCTGGCTGGTTGGGCGTTGACAATGACCACAGCTCAAGAGACAGAGCATCAGAATCAGTAGGCAGCAAAATGGTCAGAACCAAAAGCCATGGTGTGAAATGGAAAGGTCTTCCACCTGGCAGCCGCCATGGCGACGACGCTTTGGGAGGCAAGGACACGCGTCTCGACGCGCCCCTAAATGGAATTAAAAATGCTGCAAACCAAAGAAAAAAAAAACGAAAGAAGCAAAAATCGATAAGTTTCACTCGTGCATTATGAAAACGTTTTGTTAGAACTGAGTGCAAGCAAGCTGTGGGAGGAGTCGCGAATTTCGTTTTCAACCTTCTCTTTCTCTCTTTTACTGGGCACGGTCAGTTAGCATGTTATCAAATGACGTGCTGAAAAGTTTTTGCATATTTTATAGCCAAGACAGGCACATACATAAATGCGACCCAACTTTGAAGTATAAAGGAGTAGAAATTTGGTAAGGTTTATGCAATCTGGGGTTTGGGACTCATGCGAATAAACAGCTGTAGCACGCAATATATATATATATATATATATATATATATATATATATATATATATATATATATATATCCCACAATGAAGCAAATTGATTTTAAATAACTATGCTTTAAACAATTCGACAGTTTAATATAGTAGTCATATGTTACCATATGAAACCATATATAAAATTATATAATAATTATAATAATAATAATAACCCTATTATATATTTAACAGCCTATATTAAATAACCATTTTAAAACGAATAAAGTGATTATCAGCATTAAACATAGTTATAAAATTTAGGGTTTAAAGTTTATTTTCTTTATCCCCGTTTATTATTTACTCACCTCATAATCAATGCTGTTTTTGCTATCCACTATTGACGGTAATTTTTTTAAAACTGCAAAAAAATACACATATATTAAAAAATTTTATTAGAAAAAACATAATAATAGTTATAAATATAGCTGGAAGTACAAACAAATTTGTACAGACACAACGAAAAACTAATAACATAAAACACAAAAACAACTTAGAACTTTTGTAAGCTTTCAGCTGGCCAATGAGCTTTAAGTTGCGCATTAGTGACAAGTGTGATCAATCGGTCCTGTGGCGCAATGGATAACGCGTCTGACTACGGATCAGAAGATTCCAGGTTCGACTCCTGGCAGGATCGCAAGACTTTTTTTTGTTTTTTTATTTTTAGTTTGATTGCAAAATGTCCCATAAATAATTTTTTCTAACCTTCGTACACTAGCTATAAACAGCTAAAATTATAAATCCTTTCGTGCATTTTAACGAATAAATGTTTTAGTTTTCTAGAGCATAGGTAAATGGTAAATTGACAATCGTACAAATCTTATCTGCTTTAAACGTCTTCGAATTTTTAAAAGAATAAGTCTTAGTTTAGAATTTTGTCAAAGTTCATCCAGCGGCCTCCGTGGCGCAATCGGTTAGCGCGTTCGGCTGTTAACCGAAAGGTTGGTGGTTCGAGTCCACCCGGGGGCGATCTCTACTTTTTGCTCAATTATTTTTTACAAAATTTGCTGATCATCGCACGCTGTAACGAACTCGCCAAGGTAATTTATATAAAAAACTTGTGTGGCGGCCCTTTAGCGCACTTTACGCTTTCGACTCAGCAACAGGTTGTCGAGCGAGTTTTTGCATTTACCTCTTGGCCAGTTAATGCACTCAAAACTGGCTCCAGACATAATGCAGACTTATCGCTCGATCTGTAGATCAACTTTTGCAATTGCTTTTAAACATTTCGTCACGCGCGCAAAATTAAGGGGAAACTGCAACTAACTGCATCAATTGGGAACATGGGCGTTAACAAATGGACATGAACTCTGAACTGAACTCCGATGGACCTGACCTCTGGAGATGCGCTTGGAAAAATTTGTGATAGGTACTGATAGGCAGCTGCTGAATGGACTTACAAAATAAATAATATTTTATTTTTACAATAATTTAATAAAGGAACTTAAGAAAAAATAATACAAATAATATATGTATGTATAAAATATAATATAAAATATAATATATATAAAAAAAAAAACAAACAATCACAGTAAATTAGTTACATAATTACTCGAGGACCCAGTACATATGGTGCAGAAAGTATATAAAATCGGTATGAAAAAGAATTGTCATTTTCAAAATTTCAAATAAAAATAAAATTTATAAAAATTAATTTTTAATTTTAAAAATAATCAAAATATTAAAAAATTATCAAAGTTAAAAAGAGTAAAAAAAAAAACATCTCCAAATGTATTTCCCATACCGGGAATTGAACCCGGGCCTTCCGGGTGAGAGCCGGATATCCTAACCACTAGACAATATGGGAGATGTCGAATAACAGCTCGAAGGCGTATTTAGGCAGTCAGCGCATATTATAAAATATAGTTATTAACCCAAATTAAATACATAGTTGAAAATATTTTCATATTCATTGCTAAATTTAGACAGTCCCTACAGCAACTGTTGACGATCTATATGGAACCCAATGATCTCAGAGATGCAATTTTTTTTTGCACATTTTTCACACTATTTGTGGCGTTAAAATACACAGTTGTGCCTCTAAATGTTATGTAAAAATATACATTTCACATGTTTTATTTTGGTTACTTCAATGAAAAAAAAAAAATTCTGTTTGCATTCATCAAAATTTCTGCAAAGTTTGCGTTTTGTGTGTTGTATTCGTTTTAGTTTTTGCTTTTCGATTGCAGTGCATTAACCGCAATTTGCGTCGTCTAAACAAAATAGTCCAAGTCCATATAGGAAATCTACATTTTTATAGTATACAAACGAATTACGTATGTGTTGTTTATGGACGTATTTTTATGACTGTGTGTGAGTTGTTTTAAGGTTAAGTTCAGTCATTCGCCTCGTTTCGTTTTATTTGCATGACAAACAAAAACGTTTATATTTTTTTTTTCTTCACGTTTCTCGTATTTTTGTTGCCGTTGTGTGTATTTAGTGCTGTTATGCATTAAAATTTATGCATTTTCTAAACGTGCTTTTATTTACATTTTGCTTTCTGTGCTAATTATTAGTCTCTCCCCGCTGGCATCCATCAATCGTTTGCCATTGATTCTCGCATTTCATTGCAATATTGAAATCCGTTTTTTTTATAGACAACATTTTTGTTTTAACTGAAAACAATGCAACGGCGTTGTAAGTGCACTTGGGGTAAGAGCCTACTCTCAAGGTTCAATAAAAATATAATAAAAATGTGTCAGAAAAAAATTGCACTCGCCCAACGTGGGGCTCGAACCCACGACCCTGAGATTAAGAGTCTCATGCTCTACCGACTGAGCTAGCCGGGCTATGTGACGATCATCAAAATATATGTCTTGCTGAATTTAATAATCAGGATTATTGATAAAGATCAATTTTATTGCAAATTCTTTATTTTTTTGTTTTAATTATTGTTTTCGTATTTTTGAATCATTTCTGAATAAATTTGTTTAGCTCACGGTGTGCTTATGATCATCAAACCCAATTTCATACAGTGTATAAGTGACATAAATGTAAGTTAATCTTAAATGTCTCTCTTTTATTTCTGTTAAGCAGTTTGTTTTTATATTTGTGTATACCTATGCCATTCTGAACTAACTAAAAACTTTTTCTTAGACATCTTTTATATTTAATTCTTTAAAAGTTTAACATTAGCAAGTATAATCGAATATGTTTATAAATTTAAATATATTTATTTTTTTATATAAACCATATTTACCTTTTCTAATTCTATTCTAGATCATTTTCCTCTGCGTTTCCAACTGCTGTTTTTTCAGCGACTGGACAGCAGCCCGGCTAGCTCAGTCGGTAGAGCATGAGACTCTTAATCTCAGGGTCGTGGGTTCGAGCCCCACGTTGGGCGAAAAAATACCTTTTTGTTTTTATTTCTTATTTAAATGTTCTATTTTAACTGTTGGTTGAGTTTTTGTCCTTTTTTGTTTTTGGTTTGCCTGTTGTTATTCAAACAACATTGTTATTTATCTTTATTTTGTGAGCCTACCCTAACTTATTTGGTCTTGTCTGTCGCAGACTTCGCTGTTGTGCCTGTGGCATACACAAACGAGAAAATGGCTTTAAATTCGAGGGAGAGAGAAAGAGAGAGAGAATATATATACGTGTATTTCGTTTGTATATGTGTATGGCATTATGCGTGGTAGGTCTAGACGGAGGTCGCTGAGTAGTCGACAACGACAATAAACACAAACAATTTGTCTGCTCAAATAAGCTTTGCCTTTCATTTGCTTCATTTGCCCTTTTCTGGTCTTCCACAATGAAAATATAAGAGCATACAAATCAACCGGTACAAACATATCTACGTGCTAGATTAGCATACGCTATAATGTCTCCATATTTCACGTATGAATACAGATATCATGTATTCTCCAATGCCCAGGAGGACACTTAATATATTTAATTTATCTTAAATTATACAATTTTATTTCAAGATATAATATATAAGATATAAATAAAATGTTACTTATATAATCTTAAGATCTGTAAGACAAAGTCTTATAAGAAAAAAGTCTTATAAGATCTATCAATTAAAACTGGCAAAATCATAAAACCATCCTGTTACGTAAAAAAAGTCGTAAGATCTTTTTTCCTTTAAATAACATTATCAAACATTTTTACAAACATCCCAAAATCGTTCTTTCACATAAGTTTTTAATTTATTTTATTTATTACACATATGCTAAAGTCTGCACTAATTCTTACACACATCCTAAATACTTTCTTTTACATAAGTATATGATTTTTTTTATGAAGGTTCCAAAATCTTATTTCAATTATTTCTTATACATAAATAAAATACCATTTTTATATGCACACCAAACAATTACGCTGAATTCACAATTATTTATGAACACATATGCCCGGCTCTTTTGCGAGTAGCACAACCGAAAAGCCGTCTGCCAGGCTGATTATCTGCCTGCTGCCTGTCTTGTATGTCTGTCTGCAATGTCCCGTTTGTGTCTCTGTCTCTCTTCGTTTCTTTTGGTGCCATCAGCAGCTCCCCAGCGCCCATTTACTCTGTCTGAGTCTCTGTTTCTGTTTCTATATGCATGCATGTATTTTGTTTTGTTTCCTTTCGCACATTGTTTCGTTTTAATATTTTATAGCAAATTACTTGGCCGACGGGGTGGCTGTCGCTGCTCTCCCTCCCCCATTGCATTGAGGTAGTCGCGTAATTTTATACATCATTTCCATTAGGAAGCAGTAAAATGCGCCGCACACAATAGGGGCCATCGTGAAAACAATTACAGAGCCAGAAGTTGAAAGGCTTGAGGGGATGATAAGGGAGGGCGAACAGCTAATCAAGACCCATCTGTATGTCCAGACAGGCGCCTATAAATAAACTCCACAAAATAACTCAACGCTATGATGTATACAGAACATCCATTTTAAAGCGACATACCGTGTAGGGCACCTACGCTCACCAAGCCCGGCTAGCTCAGTCGGTAGAGCATGAGACTCTTAATCTCAGGGTCGTGGGTTCGAGCCCCACGTTGGGCGCAAATTTAACTTTTTGTATTTTATTTTTTCATATCTTAAATATATTCTTTTTTTTTTTAAATAACTTCTTTACAATACATTTTAAAGAACATAATATAATATCGAAAAATTAGTCCGCACTTATGTAGAACTTTTGGCACAATATGAACAACTGGCCCATTAGCTCAGCTGGTTAGAGCGTCGTGCTAATAACGCGAAGGCCGCGGGTTCGATCCCCCCATGGGCCACAATTGTGGTTTTTTTTTTTGCAGAATACTTCCGGAAATGAAAAATGTTAAGTTTATGCAAGTCCTGTCTACAAAATGGCGTCAAAATGGCCCATTAGCTCAGCTGGTTAGAGCGTCGTGCTAATAACGCGAAGGTCGCGGGTTCGATCCCCCCATGGGCCAAATATTTTTTTTTATTTTATTTAACCGTTTACGATATAAATTAAATTTAAAATTTGTAACCCATGAAAACTACTTAAAAAATTTTATCTTACAAATAAGTGAACTTACATATCTGAATAAACGCACAGTTGGCATGGAAATGAAATATGGGAGAAATTTGTTACTATATTTGAAAATTATGACATATATTTTAAACAAACGAAAAAAAATAATGTGGCCCATGAGGGGATCGAACCCGCGACCTTCGCGTTATTAGCACGACGCTCTAACCAGCTGAGCTAATGGGCCATACTGACGCCATTTTGTTTTGAGGCCTTTTTGAGCAAAAAATATAACTAGAAAAAAATAAAGAACGTTATAGGGGTTAAAAAAAGTTACATTTCATACAGCATTAAAATTTAAATTATTTTCAACCTTATTTAGAAACTGTAAGTTTAATATATTTAAATTCATTAAATTTACAAGAAATTAAAGCCAATAAATTTGAATAAAAGTGCCACAAATATGATCATCTTGAAAGGATATGTTGAAAAAAGAAACTTTGGCCCATGAGGGGATCGAACCCGCGACCTTCGCGTTATTAGCACGACGCTCTAACCAGCTGAGCTAATGGGCCATGTTGACGCCATTTTGTAAGCAGGACTTTCATAAACTTAATATTTTTCATTTCCGGAAGTATTCTGCAAAAAAAAAATCACAATTGTGGCCCATGGGGGGATCGAACCCGCGGCCTTCGCGTTATTAGCACGACGCTCTAACCAGCTGAGCTAATGGGCCTCACACTCGATCACTCAATACAAGCGAACAGAATCTCTGGACAGAGTGAATGATAATAAATAATGCTAAACTTACCAATAAGTGCTATTTATAGTTTACGGCCGGCAAATTGAAGGGTACGTCGAGAGTATAACGGCTTAAATTATTGCACGCTTGCCCGCCAGAATGTGTTATAAATAATCTTGAAATCGTATAATTAATTGATTATAATTCTGCAATGAAATTGAGGCATAAAATTAGCTTTAAATGCAAAAAAAAAATCCAAAAAAATTGCATCAATGAAACCCAACGAAAACTAATGAAGAAATAAAAATGAAAAAAACAACAAGAAGAACAAACGAGAAGCAGACTGAAAAATGTATGCCTCGTAGATACGAGCATATGAAATCAAGTGAAGTGTGTGTGGGGAAGTAGAGCCGACGCAATAAATTTTCTGTGGTGTAGGTTAGGGCAAGCAGCGAGTGCGCGTCCTCACTCGCTCGCACACACAGACGTGCGCGCCAAGCAGTGTAGTGAGCGAGGGAGATGCACACCAGACAGCTGCATGGCCGACTGCACTAGCAGCGGCGCTGGCAGAGCGACGCTGACAGCGGCTGTGACTGCAGCAGAGGCAGAGCGCCTCAATAGGCCGACGCCGCGACGTGCAGCAAACTTGCAATTTTACAAGAATGAGCGTAGAAACGAGCAGACGGCGCAACTAAAATAAAAGCAGTGTTAAGCAGTGCATGTGTGTGTGCCTGTGCCTGCATTCGTGTTCGTATGCACGGCCGTAAGGGTCGGGGGAGCGAGCAGGACAGGAGAGGCCGACAGGCTGACATGGGCCGATGTCAGGGGCATGAAGTTGCAATGAAAATGAAATTGCAAGCGGGAACCTAGACACAGCACCACATACATTAGTATGTATCTGATCTGAGTCTGAGTGTGTGTGTGTGTTTGTGTTATATTTAGTTACTTGTGTCTGGTTCTTACTGCATGCAATGTGGCAATTTTAGATATGTATCTGCAAGATACATTCGCATAGACAGACAAACTTCAGGCCCAAGCACAATTTTCTCTCTGTTGCGCTATTTTCGCTTTCAACGAAGCTGCGGCCCAAAATGGTTGACGCTTTTAACGCTCCAGACAAGTTTTCGATTGAGCAGGTTAATGGGGCTATGGGATACGAGCTTATGAGATACATAGGGCTAAAATAAATACATATATAGTTTGGGCACTGAATTTGCTCTATACAAATTTAATTGTGATACAAAATTTAACACAGACAAATTACAAATTATTTATCGTATATAAAGAAATTGACAATATAAATTAAAGTTGGATTTTTTGAAACTTGTTTTAAATATACTTTCCAAATCTTATTGGTACGGTTTTTTCTTTGCAAACCTTACTTGAACATTTTTCGTATTTATATGGAAACTTTATTTACTAGATTATATTTCTGAAATTATTTTATCCACGAAAAACAAAAAATAAAATGTGGATTTGTAATTTCAGAATGAAGATATTATATGCCTTTGCTAGCATATAGCAGGTTTGAAATTTATATTTCTATGCCTAGAATCAAAAAAAAAAACAGTGTTTTCCTGAATAAAAGTTTCATGTCTACCCAATTGCTTCCATACGAACTATATAATAAAATGGTCCGATATTATAAGACGAGCTAAGTAAGCTTGAATTTGCTAAGTTTACTCTGGTTAGATAAAGTTAATAAGCTTACATGTCAAAATCTAACAGTTAAAGCGTATTCCATAAAAAATTTGAATAAAAAATATTTTAACCTGGGTTTATGCTAAAAACTCCACCTAAAATAAATATATACTCAGCAAAAACGCTGTAAAACTTCAGTTCTTTTAACAGAAATACAATAGAAAACAAAATTAGAATATTAAACAAAGCAATAAATAACCCATAAGTTAACGTTTAGTACAATTCTTTCAGTAAATCTGCCTTTATTGTTTTTAAAACTCGGCTGATCAAAATAATCGACGTTTTTAAAGCTATTTTATCTGAATTTTGAATTTTGATGCAAAGAATAACGAAAATTATAAACAGTCAAAAAAACTTCAATTTTTTGTTATAAATTCTGTTTTATTCTTTTTTAACGAGAATCATCTTTTTTAAAGAGCGAAATTGTTTTTAAAAATGTTGTTCAATAAATCTAAATGTAAGGCCTCAAAATAGTACTCAATCTATAAAAACGAACGTTTTACGCTTATTTCACCTGAAATTTTCTCAATTCAAGTATGTTACTTAAAACAATATATAAATAGAGACTAAAATTTTGTTTTAGGTTGAGATTAAAATAAGAACTCAAGATTCTCAACAGTTTTAAGATTTCTTTCCGCCAATTCGTTTCGAAGTTCAATTAAAATATAAAACTTTTTCTTTAAAAATGTTACCCGCTTTATGGCAAATTTTCTGAAAAAAAAAATATAGTTTTTGTACAAAGAAAGCATTTACTTCCGGTCGAACATCTGTCCAACAAAATTGTAATTGCGAAGAACTGGCAGGCTTAAGAAAATGTTGTTCATTTATAGAGCTTTTAGACTACAGTATTATTTTTATGTACCGGAAGAGTTCTACTAGATGAAAATGTTGAGGAAAGTTTTCCGTTGAAGTATAAAAACTGAGAAACTGTGACCACAGTGCATGTTATTTAAACTATGGCAATTTTGTAGACATGGTATGTAGGGGGATACATGTGTGTGTGTGTGTGTAATGTATGTATGGAATACTAGATATTTAGATATGTACACACTGACGCCGTCATTTGTGGGCCGGCGCACGTTTGTCAAAAGGGAAGTCAACAATTCTACCACAGACTATTTTTATGTGCTACGGCGTTTTATTGTGGCGGCAGCAGGCAAAACAAGTCGCCAAACGAGTTAACGGCGGCCAAAGAGAAGCAAAGATGGTGATGCCGACTGAGGTGAAGAGAGCGGGAGAGCGTGAGGGGAAGAGGTAGCGGCAGAGAGACGACGGTGGCGGCGGCGGCGGCGGCAGGTCGCTTGGCGCTTTTCGCTGCCAGTGTGGAGGCCTACAAACACACAAACACACACACAAACACAAATGCACACGTTTAGCGCCAAAGCAACAACAGCATGAACATCTCATAGACGTAGACAGCGCGAGCGCAAGAGAGATCCACACACACACACACAGTCAAATAAACATATCATATCGTATACACGCACACACATGCAGGCGTACATATGTAAATGGAGAAACGAACAGCTAAACAAACAGCAAAAATAACAACGACAAAAACAACGACAAAACGGCGTCTGCTTTAGCCCTAGCCCCAATCTTTGAGCTTTTTGCTTCTCGCTTTTCGCTTTTTCGCTTTTTCGCTTTGCCTTCTGCTTGCTGCTTCTCATTCTCATTCTTGTTCTGCTTCAATTTCGTTTCATTTCATTTCGTTTCGTTTGGTTTTTGGGCTTTGGCGCTGCTTGGCCGAGGCAGAAGCAGACGATGAAAACAAAAAAGTATGTGAAAAAACAGAATAGGCAAATCGTGCAAAACGCAAGAGGCGCAAGTGGAAGCAGAAGAAGAAGAAGCAGCAGCGGCAGTTCATATAAATTTGAACAGGGGGTGGGGTGGTGTGGGGCTGCTTGTCGGCATTTTAGCTGCACTCACCCAAACGAACTGCATTTACTTCAATTTATTACTGGTATTTGCATTAACTTAATATTTTTATTTATTATTGCACACGCACTCACAACACTCATTTGCACACACACACACACACACAAACACGCACTTCTTTCTTTGCTCACTTTTGTTATAAACAATTTGCTGTATGTATGTATTTATTTTATTTTGTTGCTCAGAAATTCTTCATTTATTTTTTTATGTTTCGCCTTTGCTTACGTCGCGCGCACGTTTAACTTTTTAGCGTCCAAAAACGTTGTATTTGCGTTGACACTGAACTGCACACTGTGAGCGCCAATGAGAGACTGAGACTTTTGTTGTTGACGCCAACAGTTGCTGCCGCCTGTCGCTGCTGCTGCAGACGTTGTGACGTCGTCGACTGCGGGAGAGCAACAATGTTTCCATGCGTGGCTTGCAAATTAATATGCTTATTGTTGAAAAAAAAATATTGAAAAATATTAATAATTTATATAATATATATATATAAGTTACCACACAGTATTTGTTAATATTGTTTTAATGAATGTGTTAAATTGCCTTCCAATAGGTGGGCATCTCTGCCAACTACTGCTTGTTTTAACTGCTTGAGCTCTTGAATTCAAAGTGTACATTCTGCACTGCTTTGGTTGTTTAATACTTTTATGCTGCATGGTGTTTGTCGGGTCCTGTGGCGCAATGGATAACGCGTCTGACTACGGATCAGAAGATTCCAGGTTCGACTCCTGGCAGGATCGAATATATTTTTCTTTATTTTAATAATCTTCATCAATTTTTATAAAATAATATTTGGTTGTTTTCATTTGTGTATATCTTTATGTTTATATAGATTTGTGTTTTTGATCGGGTAACTTAGCAATATTATATGTACATCTGAGCATTACAATGAACTGCTTACCATAGTGCGTTTTTGTTGACACACTTTCAATGGGTCCTGTGGCGCAATGGATAACGCGTCTGACTACGGATCAGAAGATTCCAGGTTCGACTCCTGGCAGGATCGAATTAATTTTTCTTATTTTTTAATTTAGTTTTACAAGAAGTATTTGTTTTTGTTTATTCATATAGTGAGCAAATACGTTATCTAATTCTGAAAACAATTATTTATTACTTTTATATAAAAGAAAAAGCACCTTTATCGAAAGGTCATTATATGTATATAAATATATATATACATTAACAAATGTTAACTTTTACGCGTAGCACCTCTATGGTTGGTGGGTTAATTTGTTGGGTTTTAAAAACAATTTGAATTATTTATTATTGTTTGTATATTTTAACTGTAGAAGTTCTTTTAGTACAACATCATATGGTATTTTTAGCAATGTATATTACCGTCTCCCATATGGTCTAGTGGCTAGGATATCTGGCTTTCACCCAGAAGGCCCGGGTTCGATTCCCGGTATGGGAAGTAACTTTTTCGTTTTCTATTTTTTTTAATAATTGATAAAACATTTATTTTTTAAAAAGATATTTAACTTAGAACAAATTTACGTATTTAATTTATTGTATTAGATACTTTCGCAAATGAAATATTTTGCCTACTGAAAAAAGAATGTAAGCGCTTTACTTAGAATTAAAATTGCAACGCTTTTTGATTATTTTCATTCTGCATCTGTTCACTATTAACAATTCTAAATGGCACAAATGCGTTGCATATTCTTTGATTACAGCTTTCTGGGATTATGCAAATCACAGTGGATAGAAAGTCGTTTGCAGCACACACAAGCACATACAAGTCCTTCAACAGGAATCATTTGGATGTCACCTTAAATGTCCTTGGCGTGCAATTGTACACACACACAGCTGCTACTTCCCCATTTGCACTACACACACACACCGCTCTCTGAAAAACTTGCAACGTTTCCGCTGTTTAGCATAAAGCGACACATAATCCACACTCTCCACACGACGCCACTTGATGTGCTTTTAGCCACCGCAGCTCCATTCTGTCATTGAGCCCTCGGCCAATTCCTCCTCCTACTGGCTAGTCCCTATTCAAGTATATCATACTTGTGATGCAACAAACTCAAGTAGTTCTGTGGCGCACGTATTCACACCCATAAAACTTGCGACACGTTCCGTATATTTAAAGAGCATAATTTATGAGGAATTTTTAGAGTGGTAAATTCTTATAAAAATACATGTAATATTTAAAATATAAAAAAATTTCGATCCTGCCAGGAGTCGAACCTGGAATCTTCTGATCCGTAGTCAGACGCGTTATCCATTGCGCCACAGGACCGATGTCGTGTTTCTGTCAATAGCTTAGTAAGTATCGAAAGCTTTCAAGCGTTGAGCTTCTGTGAATAATAATTTATGTAAATTTATTCAGCACTGTTGAGTTAAAAATCTTATTTATGTTTTATGTGTGTATCGTTAGGTTTACTTACATTTATTAGGCAATTTTTCGTGTTATGCTTAAAAACATATTTATATGTAAATGTAAGGCCGAATACTGAATGGGTCTTTATTAACAACTGGTTCCAAATAATTCTGTTTGCTACAATATATTGATATGTATTAAAATTTATTTAATTTGGTTGTTGTTAGTGATATAATTGAATTTATTAATACACAAAAAATAAATATTTATTTATGATTGGTACCAAAAAGTCGATCCTGCCAGGAGTCGAACCTGGAATCTTCTGATCCGTAGTCAGACGCGTTATCCATTGCGCCACAGGACCGCATGACAGCAACTCGACTTAATCGCTTTAAGAACGGCAAGCAATGGCGTCTTGAATTCATGTACTGCATTATCGACATGTTTGAAGCAGTTCACATAAATGACAAGTAATTCAACTGCTTTACGTATTAACATGAATTCTAATATTAACATATGATATAAAACTACTTGAGTATTTTAATGATATCTTTTAGTTTATGTATTGTAGCAAAATATTATGCAAATGAATTTTATTGCAGTATGTTCAATATATACTTATATCAAGTATTATTGCGTAATTTTAATTGTGATTTTACTACTGATACAAGCATCTCCCATATTGTCTAGTGGTTAGGATATCCGGCTCTCACCCGGAAGGCCCGGGTTCAATTCCCGGTATGGGAAATCGGTAGAGATTATTTTTTTCTGTATTTTATTTAGATTTGAAATATTAATTACTAATATGAATAATATTATTTTGGCGCCTGCAATTTATAAAATAACATCTTATGTTAAACATTTTATGTTTATACTTCATACACATTTGCACAATTTAAAACGCCACTGAATATGAGGCATGTCATCCTGTGTAGGCAAATAAAACGAGCTTCGCGTGTTCGGCAACCTAAGTATGTTATCAAAGCAAAAATAAACCAATTTAGAATGACTGGCCGATCGGCGACTCGTTTTCATCGAGAATTTAATCTTCGGCTAGAGCACCGGCAAACACAGTCTCTCCATGCAGTCGGAGCCGCAAACATGTCTCCGGAATTATATTTACTGATCGCCACTTTGGCGATCGTCTTCTATGTATGGCAGAGGCGTGCCTATGGCTACTGGCAACGCTTGGGTGTTAGGCAGATCGAGCCATCCCCAATATTTGGCAATATGCGCAGTTTACTCACGGGCCGTGTTGCGTTCTTCGAGCAGCTCCGTTTGCTGCACACGACAAAGGGTTTCGAAAACGAGCCACTTGTCGGCATTTACCTGTTGCACCGTCCAGCTTTATTGATCAAAGATCTGGAGCTGGTCAAAACGGTGATGATTAAAAAGTTCAACTACTTTACAAATCGCGCACTACAAACGGATCCGCACCGCGATCCGCTGGGCACCAACAATCTGTTCCTCGTACGCAATCCCGATTGGAAAGAGCTGCGCACCAAAATCTCGCCGGTGTTTACCAGCGGCAAGATCAAGCAGATGTATCCATTGATGGTGGAGGTGAGTACATTATACACCTGATTCTCTTTTTACACGAAATTTTAAATTTATATTCCGTTATTACGAAATTTTATTCTACTATTACTATTACTAGCAAAAAGGGGGAATAATAGAGAAGTTAAAATAATTCTAGTGATAATAAATTGATTGTAATTTTGTATTGTTTATTGTTTTGCCTTTTTTTAAATGTATTTGTGATATGTCTGTCCGTCTGATCGTCTGTCCATCCGTCTGTATCGATTTCGGAGACTACAGAAACTAGAAAACTGAACTTGGACTTTTTAAGTTCGTGTATAGCATACGCTGATCAAGTTTATTCAAATCACCGATAACTCATCTTGTTTTCTTATTATCGATAATTATCGGGTTTTTGACTCCGTTTTTTGAGAATACCTTACAAACCATAAGAACTAAAGCAACCAATATCGGTTCAAACTGTTTGTAAGGTAAGGAATATTTTGGATACCTTCCCCCATTCGCCCCATATATGCAAAAAAGTGAAAAAGAAACACAATTCAAATACTACGGACTTCGGCTTTAGTTTGTATATTGATTTCAATGCTCTTATAGTTTATAGTTTAGAAGTTATTCATGAATTAAGTTTCCATAGCGGGAGCCTTCTCACTTGTTTCTTTATATTTTTTCAGATAGGCAAAGATCTCGAAACTAATTTGGCAACGTGGCCTGCCGATTCGGTAATAAGTATTAAGAATATTTGCTCACGTTTTACCACAGATCTGATAGCGACGATTGCTTTTGGACTCAAGGCAAACTCGCTTAGCGATTTGAACAGCGAATTTTACGCGAACAACAAGGCAATTTTTGATATAAGCCTCAGTCGTGGCATCGATTTCACGATTATATTCATGCTACCCATGTTGGCATCGTTGGCCCGTGTTAAGGTCTTCTCCAAGCAGGCCTCCAATTTCATACGTCGCAGCATCACCTATGTTATGGCGGAACGGGAGAAATCGGGCGCGCAGCGCAACGATCTGATTGATATATTGGTGGGGATGAAACGTGAGGCGGCTGCTCGTCCCGATAAGGGCGACAATAAGGCAAACGATATGGATTATCTTGTAGCACAGGCGGCCATTTTTCAGACAGCCGGCTTCGAAACGAGCTCCTCGACTATGACCATGGCACTGTTTGAGTTTGCCCACAATCCTGAGGTGCAGGAACGCCTGCGCAAAGAGATCAAGGATTACTTTGGTGACAATGATCACATTGATTATGAGCGCATTCAGGAGATGCCCTACCTGACACAGGTGGTGAATGAGACCCTACGCAAGTATCCCATTGTGGGTTATGGCGAACGCGAGTGCACTCAACCCGCCACGGGGGAACGCTTTACGCTGGCGCCCTACCATGATTTGGAGCTGCCCAGTGGCTTACCGGTCTATGTTTCCACCATAGCCATACAACGTGATGCAAAGGTCAGTTTTCTTTTCTTTGCCTGTTTTCCTGCTTTAAATATATTTTAAACCTATTTTAATTCGTCTTAATTCGCCCATTTTTGTCCTGCTTTAAACATACTTTAAATCTTCTTTAAACGTATTGTAAAACCGGCTTTAAATCTATTTTAAACCTATTTTAATTTGTTTTAAACCAATTTCAACCCAATTTAAACTTGTTTTAAACCTATTCACAACTGTTTAATATCTACTTGATGCATATTCCCTGGCTTGAAACGGTGTCCCTGCTTTCAATCGATTAATACTTATTATTTATGGTTTAATACTTTGTAAGCCTATTTTTCACCTGCTTTAAATATTTTATAACTGTTTTATATTTACTTTAAACAAGTTTTAAGCCCTATTTTTAAATGTACTTTAAACATATGTATTTTAAAACTATATAAAATCAGTCTTAAATGTACCATACATTTTAAAAGCTTTTTAAAACCTGCTTTAAACTTATTTTAAGCCGATTTAAATCTGATTTAAACTTATTTTAAACCTTTTTCAAACTCTTTTGTTTACATAATATTTCCAGTACTGGCCGGAGCCAGAAAAATTTGATCCGGATCGTTTTGCACCCGGGAATCGTGATGCTCTAAACATGGATGCATATATGCCTTTTGGCATTGGACCCCGCAACTGCATTGGCATGCGTCTTGGCCTGCTGCAATCGAAATTGGGTCTGGTTCACCTACTCCGCAATCATCGTGTGGTGGCGTGCGACAAGACCATCAAGTCTATTAAATTTGCCCCTTTCACCGCTGTAATTGCATCAAAGGATGAAATCTTCTTAAAATTGGAACGGACTTAGAATAACAGAGGATCTAGCCAAACACTGGGAATATGTAATATATAATATACATTCCAGACAACATCAGCTACTTTGACTTAATTTTTGACAATATTAAAATCTGAAAAATCTGAAAACATTGCATAATCTACGATTTTTATTCTATTAACATAATTTAATCAAATACACTAGGATTTTTCAAAAATATTAGTTGATTTAGTTTGTACCGAAGTTTAGTAAAATATTTAATACTTGTTGAATCAATAGATTACGTGAATTATATACATTTACGCATTATGGAGTCCGACATACATTCAGCGCACTTTTGTGATCTGAACACAAAAATACTCACAAACATACACGTTTGCATTAAGAACTCTGCCAACCAAATGAAATTGGACGCCGATTTATTTGCATAACGTGTTGTAGATTAACGAGCCTATTAGTTTAAAATTCAAAACTGCCATATTAAAGTGTCAGTTATTATTCTAACACTTTTAATTAATACAGTGTGCATGCTACAGTCTCAGTTAATATGCAATATATATACACTGAAAAAAATTCCGCTATGACAATAAGAACTTAGTTTTCAAAAATTTAAATAAATTTCATTCTTTAATATTTTTCAAATATGTATTTTTGATATCAAAATGAACTGAAATGTTAAAAATAAAAATTAGAATAAGAACATTCAGTAATGGAAAATATATATTTTAAGATTGTGCATGCTTAAGATAAGTGTTTTACGTTTGCAATGGATGTACGAAGGTTTCGTGAATAAATTACAAGATTTTTGGGAATTTCGGGAGTAAGTTTGGAAACCGTTTTTAAGTTCTTAAATACAATTCTTTTGAGAATCTATCATTCTGTCTTTATAAAATTGAAGTGAAGTAAATTTAATTGAATATATTAAAACTGTATTTTAATGGGACAATGAAATTTAAGAGCATTTTGGCTCTTCGTTCGAAACTATTGATTGTTTTCTCTGAGTGTACAAGGCACATTGTAAATATTAGCTCGCAGATTACTTAATCAATCAAATACGCTCAATGACAAACCAAACAATTGGGATTTGCTCGTTGCTGTCATTTAACCTTGCCCCTCCCTCGGGCTAGCAAACAGTGGCGACTTGTGCGTGACATGCCAAGGATGCCCCGTGGACAATTATCCTTCAGACAAGCTGCTGGCAACCTCCAAGCAAATGTGTCATAATGGGGGGCAGCCGCAAAACACTTGCTGCTGCAACAATTGTGGTTACTATAAAAAGTTTTTGCACAAAAAAAAAAAGAAAAAAACAAAACTGCATCCCCGGCAACAGCTGTGAGTCCTTGTAATATCCCTGTACTGACTTTGTTGTTCCTGTTGTAGTTGTTGCTTTATTACACACACACTGAAGCTGGGGCACTTAACGCACTTAATACAATTGTCAATTTACTCAGCACAATGTCGCACGAGCGAGTTAAAACGGGAATAGAGAGAGGAGCGCGGGAGGGGAGGGGGAGGGGTAACTTACAAGTGGAGGTACTTAGTTGCATCTAAACCACGTAATGCGCTCATAGCGTGGCTAATTATAGATGCGTTGCATATGTAACAATACCATTGCGATTATTAGCTAGCTTCAAAGTACAGAAAACGAATTTAATTTATCATGCAAATGGGCGTAGTTTGGTGTAAATATATTTATAATTATAGCAGCACTAGCAAATTGACATTCATCTGACTACATTCAAATGTTTACCAAAAAACTGCTATAAATTTGTATAAATAATAGCATACAAAATGATTCTCTAGCTCACCAGCTCAGATTCAATATTCAAATTTTTCCCATTTTGTTTTATTTTCCAGCCTTAACAATATACACTTTTGCTTTTATACACCGTAGGCATTTGTAGCTCTGCTTGCTATAGGATTTTAGCTATTGTTATAAAATAAGTGTGCGGGTAGGTAATGTATACGATAGTATACGATTTTTACTTGCATAGTGCCAGTAAGCAGACATTTAAAAATATTTTTATTTTATAAATAATCTATAGGAGTGTTTAATTCAGTGAAGAAACTTCCTCTCTTTAGAATTTCTGCAATTTAGCGTTTTTGATTTAGCATAGATCTACAAATTAAATTAATATAAACATTGCTTTTTGACCAAAGCGTGAAAACCAATATAAAATTATTCGTCTCGCAATAATTCACACGTTATTATTTTCCCATTCGGGTTACAAAATGGTTCTTTAGTCTTCAGGCTTTCGCCAACGACCATACCACGCTGAATACATCGGTTCTCGTCCGATCACCGAAATTAAGCAGCGTCGGGCGTGGTTAGTACTTAGATGGGGGACCGCTTGGGAACACCGCGTGTTGTTGGCATCGTCAACAATTTTTTTTATAGCAATACCAATTTATTTCGTTTTATTTTATAAGATAGTTTTTAGAGCAGCTTAAAAGTTTTATTTTATTGCAATTTATATTTGTGAATAATTCAGTAATTTCTTTTATACAAAACTAAGTAGCCTAGTAAAATTATGTTATTTTACTGTATTACAGGTTATTAAACCAACAAACAAAGGTTAAGACTCGAGGGCTCCATGTGTACCTTCCGGTTCTAACTAAATTGGCAATTGTCTTTATTTTTAAATAAGTAAATTCTTAACTTCTGTTTGCTACTAAAAAGTTTTCATAAATGTTTGAATATACCAAATTCAAACTTGTATAAGTCTATAAGACTCAAAAATTCATGCAAATTGAAGAATTTTATGTCTTATTCCCCTTTGATAATGTTTGCCTTTCACTTGCTTCCTAACTTTTGTTACGACATCAAAATCAACGTGGAAAAATGTGAAATGACATAAAATTAAATGATATACAGCGTTTAAGCCAATTTACAGTTGACTTGTTTTAAGGGGGAGCGGGTGCTGGAACTGCAGCGTACGCAACAACTTGCAATGACTTTGCACTGACCTTGTGGGCGAAAGGGCCACAATGGCAAATACCAAATACGAAATACATTTCCCGATTCTACTTATTTCTCCCCATGTGCGATTGAAAACTACGCGTAAGTCGCACGCTATATTAATACCCTACATTTATAGAAATAGGTCAAAGGGGCATGTTAGAGTTTTGTATGTAAAATAATTACATAGTAAATGGTAGATGTATCTTATAAATTATAATTCTAATTATAATTTTAAGTATATTTCCTTTAAATTAAATACATATTAAAACGGTCGATATAACTTTAAAGAAATTGTTTTGTGCGAATTTCATTATTATAATGGAAGTATTTAGAACAAGTATTTATTTTATAACTTCGTTGGCTACAGGATATCTTCTCTTCTATAATTCTGCACTGAGTGCTATGTAGTTTTATCTAACTTTACCTTCGGTGCGTCTTTGGACATTTTCGTTTTTATTGAATTGCATTGGCAAAGCCATCGAACAACAAAATCCACTCAACGACATTTGAAGTTTTGGGTGCACAGCTTTTGGGGTCTGATGCTGTGCACCTGCAGCGAAACGTTGGCGCATAACTACGCATAACTGAACTGGCCACTAGTTTTAATTAGCCCCACTGTGCAGTGCATTTCATTCCGCTAGATTAGCCATCATAAAAGCAAAACTGACTCTGAAACTCAGATAAAGCTTCGCCTTGAGCGAAAATTGCATGCAAATTGACATAAAATTAATAAACACGCAAATTGCATCGTTTTTGGGAACAGTGTGGACAGGGAGAAGGGGAGCTTGCGGGGACAGTGTAATACTAATTAGCTGGAAACTTTACCCCAAAACCTTGTGCTACATCAAGAATTTGTTAATTAAACGAAGGGACCCTCGCTAATGTCTCCTGCTTTGACGGGACATTGACTAAAGAACAAATAAATAAAAACATAAAAATGCGATAAAATCTTAATGAAACATTGGATTTCCTGCAGTGATTTGGCTAAGAAGTTTTCTGGTCGTGGGTTGCGTAGTGTGAAGGGTTATGAAATGCAAATTAAATGTGTGGCGATTGCTTAAGCCAAGAGCACACAAAAACTGGCGTAATTAAACACTTTGACCTAAAATATGCTAAAACTAAGATCTTTTTATCTCAATATTGGAAGTAAAAAATGTCTTATTTATAAATTTCACTGCATTTTATCGACAAAATTATTGAATTATAATTCAATAATTTAATAATTAATTGTGAATGATATAAAAATGCACTTCTAATTATTTTCCAATTCCCTATGCCGCGTGTTGTTGGCATCGTCAACAATTTTTTGATTGCTTAGAACAAATTGTATTTTACTTCAGGTAATTTTCTTTGTTCCTTGGTCATGCAATAATTGGGATTTTCTTTTTTTGTGTTTACTTTTTGGTTTTAGTGTATTTTTCATATTTATTTCCTTTTATTATCTACATTCCAATTTTAATATTATAATTTGTTGTGTTTTATTTTATATTTTAGTTTTTTAAGTTAAGGTTTTTAATTCAATTTATAATGTAATGGCATGCATTTAAATTATGATCTAAATAAATATATATACTGAGATATTATTATTATTTGGCTGAATTTGTGAGGTTTAATATTACAACTAAACCAAACAAGTTCACATTTATGAATGCCGTAAAAATTCACACTTTAATATTTTCACATTCGGGTTACAAAATGGTTCTTTAGTCATCAGACTTTCGCCAACGACCATACCACGCTGAATACATCGGTTCTCGTCCGATCACCGAAATTAAGCAGCGTCGGGCGTGGTTAGTACTTAGATGGGGGACCGCTTGGGAACACCGCGTGTTGTTGGCATCGTCCAAAACTTTTTTATTGTTTCGACTATTCTATTTAGTTTTTATATCATAGTTTTTACAATATTTTTATATTTTGATTATTTATGGGTTTAAAATTAATCTAATTGCATTTCTGGTCAATTTAAAATAAATAAATAAATGTTGTACATATATTAATAATAAATCTTGTGACTTAATTTATGTTTTGCATGTCCTATTAGCAATATGTAAAAACCTTGTGGGGGCAACCTTTGTAATTCCTGGTAGCCTTGTGCACAGCAAGGCTAACTAGGGGCACGGAAAAATTAAATTAACTCACAAGTATTGTTGGCAACACAGTCAATTTGCGAGCGTAAGATGTATTTCCACGCTATAAAACGAAAGCTAAGCGTTGGCTTAACCAGTGACGACCTTCGTTTAACGTACTGTGAAAATGGCCACCAGGCAGGATGACACCACCAGCAGCCAGTAAGTTAGCCACATCTACCGCTTTCCCAACTCCCCACCGTGTCGCATAAATTAAGTGGAAGCAGCAGCAACAGCAGCCATTGGCCCTTTGCCTTAGAGCCCGGCCCGGGCGCATGGCGCATTTATTTTGCGTGACTTTTGTTGTCAGTTGTGCCAGCAGTCAGCCCCCCAACCCCATCCTTGTTGATGCTGTCGTTCGCGTACTTTGCTCTCAGCTTCCTGCTGCAGTAGCCAATTTAATTGCAATTTTTCCTGCATCCAGAACCAAAGACAAATAACTAAAGCTAATAGATCATGTCATCTTGTCAACAAGTTTTACAATCTAATTGCGCACATTCAACAAGAGCTCATAGCACAGCGCTCAATTTGTAGTTCAAATAAAGGGGTATACATTTACTAAATCCCTTTAACTTTTTTCTGCAAAAATTGATGAAAATTTAGATGAATCCTTAAAAAGTAGAATAAATCGAGGAATTAAATTGAAATTAAATTAAATTAAATTAAAAGCAGTATGTGCTTCAAAATTAAAAAGTTATATAAATATAAAGGAAAATCATAAATATTCTATCAAATTAATAACGAATATAAATAATTGGATTTTGTTGTAACTTTTTTAATGGCAATTTATGTTTTTTTTATGTTTTTCTTGTCCTTATAAAAATAAATATGTGTAAATAGAAAGAATTTAAGTGTTTGTATTTCTTAAAATTTTTAGAAAAGTTGATAATTTTTATTTAGTGATCTTTAGCGTGGATCCTTAAAAATATATGGTGATCTTGTCATCAACTGCCCGGCTAGCTCAGTCGGTAGAGCATGAGACTCTTAATCTCAGGGTCGTGGGTTCGAGCCCCACGTTGGGCGAAAATCAATTTTTTTTTTTTTAATTTTTCTTTCGTTTTGTTATTTATAATATTTTTAATTTAAGTAATTTTTAATTTCGTTTTTTTTAACTTTTCTTTTATATCTTCAGTATATTATTTTTAATTTAAGTACCCCTTTATAAGTTAAACATAGTTTAAAAATTTTTTTAAAAAGTCACCTTCATTTGCGATCCTGCCAGGAGTCGAACCTGGAATCTTCTGATCCGTAGTCAGACGCGTTATCCATTGCGCCACAGGACCCATGGAACTTTTTTAGCTAAATTGGAAACTTTTTATAGGGGTTCATCAATTTTAATAGAATTTCGCATATATTTAAGAATATCTTATGTAAAATGCTTGAATAACAAACAATTTGTAAAAGTTTTAAGTATACATTTATAATGTATTTATGATATAAATTAATAACGTTATTTTAGAAATGAAATATTGTTATATATTAATATCTAGGCATATATTTACATATTTTAGATATGAGAAAAAAAATTTCAAATTGTTTTAAAATAGTTTTGGCTAAATGCTAGATTTTATATTTAAATCAGGGCTGCAAATCCAAAAATAAATGCCGCTGGTTCGGTTCACGGTTCAAACACATTTGTCACCGCTGAGTTCGGTTCATGAACATAGTTTTTCAGATTTATGAACCCAGGTTTTGGTTCAAACCCAGTTTGCATCCTTGATTTAAAAATATATTTTTTTAATATACAATTGATTTATTTTCACTATTTAATGTTTTTATTTTCTTTTCTTGAAAAACTCAAAAAGATTTTGTTGTTTGAAAACTTTGCTAGAATACGTGCCAGAGGACAAGACCTTGCAAACAAATAGAATAAGTTACTTTAATGCTGTCTTGGCAAATGCAAATGGCATGCCATTCAAAGAAACAGAAATCATATTATCCATACGCCCCGTTCGCCACGCACACAGCAGCAATTTTTGATTTTATATCGTGGTCGAACCCTCGAAAAGCAAAACGCAACGATCTGTGCTTGCACATTTCGTTCTTGTTGTCCAATCCCAATGGGACTCGTAAACACTTTGGCCAGCACGCAAAAAAAAAATGGGGGAAATGCACATTGAGCGGGGGAAAAGTTACGAAGAAGAGAAAAGAAGAGAGGAGGGTGCAGCAATTCTAGTACACTAGCTATGGCCATTGCCAATCCTTGACCCGTCATAACATTCCCCCTGTCAGTACCAGCCCTTGTGCAATGTTTCTGCTCTGACAGCAGCGTTAAATGAGATATGCTTTTTACATTTTTTCGATAAATTTCGTGGCACCCCTGCTTTGAGCACTGGATAACATTATTAGCGCAAAACTTTGCCATAAAAATGGCAAACGGATTTACGCAACGCTTAAAATTGAGATTTACTGTGAGCAAAATTTATGGCAAACGCTAAGAAAAAATAACAAAAGTAAAGACCAACTGAAAAAACCCCCCGCAGCATGTGCAACAAATTTGAAGGGACAAAAAGTACTTAGATTTTGGAGCTTATCAACTGACATTGATGAATGCACCGGGCAATTAGCTTGAACCTTAACTAGTTCTATAAAAGGGCCGACAGCGCATTCGATTCTTCACAAAAATGAAGTCCATAGGTCTCGGTCTGCTGGTCTGGCTGCTCTGCACGGTCCTGGCATGGGCCGAAGAGCTGAAGGAACCCCTGGAGGAGCCACTACCCGATGAAGCGGAACCGTTGCCCGTATTATTTCCTATCTTAAACCAAGACGGTTTTGCATTATCGACAGCCGTTAAGGTAATAATAAAAAACTTTATATATATTTATATTCTCAACCAATTATTCATATAACTCTTAGCTAAATTGGTTCCAAGCCCAAGCCGTGTGTGCCTCTCGGGATGGCTGGACCTTAGCCAACTTGGCAACCTACGATCAGCACCTAAAATTTTACAGATTTCTCATCGCGGCAGGCCAATTCGAACGGTTAACCGAACCAGTTTGGACCTCCGGCACAAATCTGGCTAACTTGAATCAATGGAGTTGGTTCAGTGCTGGCACTGCCGTGAAGTATAACAATTTCCTGACTCCACCTCCCCTTAACCAATATCGTTGCCTTGGCGTCAACCCGACTACCAGTTACTGGATCCCCGAAGATTGCAACGCTCAGCGTTTCTTTGTGTGCGAAAAACGTTGTGTGGGATAAATGGAAAACAGCCAATTAGTTGTTGCATTTGTAATGTATCTGAAATATCTTTAAGAAAAATTATATAACTTTGGAGTTGGTGTATACAAATTTAATAAAAAATTTCTGATTGCTAAAAAAATAAGTATATATTTTCTATTTTTTATAAACCTTTGTGAACCGTTGTTTTAAAACTAAGATTGATAGCTATTAACTATAACCAATATTTATGTGTTCACATACATTTCAACCCCTTTGTTTACTCCTTTGTATACTCCACCAAACCCCATACTAGTTGTAAATATATACATAAGCTCGGTTACTTTATATAGTGCCAATAAATGAATTTAAAAAAAAAAAACACACACACAAATGCACTCCAAGGGCAGTGCGTTTTTTCCGAAGGAAAGTAAATATGTAAATAACATTTAAATAACATGTGAATTGCGTTTTTTTCATATTCTTAACCTACGTATGCTTCACGCGTATATGCCGAACCAAAGTTGGTGGCTCTAGCTCTTAGATAGCTCTATTAGATATGCTAAGAAAACTAAAAAGCACTGGGTATTGCAATCGAATTTTATCGATATTAGTGCAACGGTGCAAAATATCGACAAAAAATTATAAACTTGTATTCCGTATTGAATTACAGAATCTATAGACGTTTAGTTTGAGTCTCTAGCTTTTGTAGTTTCCGAGAACGCTGCGTTCATACAGACGGACAGACGGACAGGGCTAGATCGACTCATCTCGTCATCCTGATCAAGAATATATGTATATACTTTATGGGGTCTGAGATGCTTCCTTCTCCCTGTTACATACATTTGCACAAAACCATTATACCCTTTTTAATGCGTTCAGGGTATAAAAATATATTATTTTAATACAAATTAGTAATCTACAATAACTATTTTTAAATTAGTAATATTTTAATACTCAATGCACATAGTCGCAACTATTTATAACAAGCAGCTTTTGTGCGTTACTCCATAAGCTTATGAAAGCTTCTGTACAAGCTTTTACATAGCTTTTACTTGCAAGCTTACAAAAAGCTGAATTACAACGAAACTACCCTTTGAGTAATAAGAATATAGTACTATTATTCAAAGAATTACATCTGGCGATTAATATTAAAGTTATTTATTATATTGAAATAAATTTAAGTAAATTTATTATTATTATATTGTAGGGCTACGTGCACTGCAAACTTCTGGGTATATTGGGACTCTCACTATTATTTTATAACTTTTCCCTGCTATCACAGCTCCAATTTCGCTCTTAAGCCAGAGTCTCAAGTTATATCCTCCTCCAACTCGAAGGTTGTGCAGGTGTTTTGTTTTTTTTTTTTTTAATTTTTTAAAATCTATTTTGCTTTCAATATAAAATTTAATATTTTCGTGTTGTGTATTTGGAATATTCTCCTTACGTTTATTGCTAGGTTGTTAAATCCCTTAAATATACTTTTGTTAATAGTCAAATAAATTTAAATATAGTGTTAAGCCCTATCAAATGACAATGATGGATGGACTGGGCAATTAGTTCTGCCATGGGAAAGGTATATAAAAGGGACAAATTGGTTGGGTTCTCTACAAAATGAAGTCTTTTGCTATCGGTCTGCTCTGGCTGCTCTGCTCAGTGGCGTGGGCTGAAGAGCTAAGCAGCGATTTAGAACCGGTTCCCGATGATGAGCAAGAGCCACAGCCGATTTTAAATTTGTTCGAATATACGGCCGGCGACTATAGATTAAGTCTGCAAAAGGTAAAATAAATCTTAATCCGATGAGCAATATTCATTTATATATTTTATCCCATTCCAGTTGACTTGGTACGAGGCGCAATTGTTTTGTGCCTCCCAGACCCTTGTATTGCCGAACATTGAGTCGGAAAATGACCAGAGTACCCTACTCAGCTTTATTCAAGCCAACGACAGTCCACTTCTTCCTCAATTTGCCGACGAGCCAATCTGGACCTCTGGCACAAACCAAGGAGCTGTAACCCAATACGTTTGGCACAGCAGTGGAGCCCGATTCTACTATCGCAATTTCCCGATTACGCCATCAACGAATTCCTTCCGCTGTGTCGCAATAAATGGAATCACAGGCGATTGGACCGCAGAGAACTGTAGGGATCGGCATTACTTTATATGTGAAACGGCAACCTGCGCCCCGGAGTGAATAATATTCCTGCATATATATCGTCTTGAAAAGTATGTAATTTATATATTCAAACATTTATTAAAACTTCATAATAGCAATCAGAACAAAATTGCTTATTTATTTAAAAAAAAAAATGCCAGCTGCACATAGGTCTTATACTTTGTTGTTTATTATATAAAATGCCATAATTCTACTGGGAAGCTCGGTTTCTTAACATAAACCACTCTCTTAAACCACTTGAATATTTTAAAAATAAAGAAATGAAACAAATGCTGCAAATTAAAAATCACGCAGTATTAAGTTCTATTACACAATTTCCAATAAAATAAAACAAATTAAATGTGTAAATTTGTATCTTCTAAAAAAAAGTAGCTTACGGGATGCCAACATGGAAATATAGCAAAGTATGTGGATACTAAAAGAGAAAAGACAGAGTGTGCCACAGAAAAATATGTTACAGAACAAGTTTAACAAAAGATTAACTACTGAACTTATATAGAATGTATTTAAAGTTATACCAAAAAAGTTTTGGACGATGCCAACAACACGCGGTGTTCCCAAGCGGTCCCCCATCTAAGTACTAACCACGCCCGACGCTGCTTAATTTCGGTGATCGGACGAGAACCGATGTATTCAGCGTGGTATGGTCGTTGGCGAAAGTCTGATGACTAAAGAACCATTTTGTACCCCCAATGTGAAAATAATAAAATGAGAATTTTTGAGCAATTACTATTTACAAGTTGAGTGAACTTTTGTGCTATTGATGTATTTGTTAAAATATAATGCAGTGATACTGTAGATATTCAAGTTCATTTAATTTTTATTTTGCGAAAAATATGCAAAGATTTAAGTAATAATGTTTCTGTAAATATGTACAGATTAATTTAATTTTTATTTTATTTCAGGCAAGATATGCACCATACATTACACAAGTTATAGTTTATCTTTAAAGGCATGTATGGACTCATAAATACACTGGCTCTAGTGCTTTTGTGGAGTTGCAGACTCTTTCGCATATGAAGTAGTATTCCTCACGGCAGTCCTCACTGTACCAGGATTGATCTAGCCCCATAACCATGCAGGCCTCTTCTCCAGTCAAATCCGACTGTGGCTCATCGTTGCCCCATTTCTTATAGCCTAGGGGTATGCCAAGGCTCAGCCAAGACCACGAACTCGAATCCGCCAAGTTACTAGCGCCAAGCCAAAATGCTTCGTAACCCAGTAGGTGACCTGGGCAGAAAGGTTGGTTGGATTCGATGAAAACAGGATACGAATAGAAGGTCTTCTACTTACCGTTGAGAGCTATGCTGCGTAGCACCTGCACATGCTGGTCGAAGCTGTTGACCGTGGCTAGAATCATGTCGGAACGATGGCATATCTGATTTGCTTGGAACCAATTGACCTGGCAGAAAAACACTTCAATACAGTGGACTCATCTTGAACAGTGTGAACTCTACGCACCTTGCCAAAACTCGCAGTTACATATTTCTGGGGGCTGTGCTGACAGCTCCAAAGCGGCAGAGAGCAAATAAGCCACAGAAGTCGAAACATTTTTGCTGAGAACTCGTTTGGATTTAACCAACAGTCGGTATTTATATGGACGCGATAAGAATCGCATCAAAAGTCGCTCAGAAAGCAATTAGTAGGGGGAAGATAAATAAAATGCGCTCGCTTTCTAGGAAAATATAAAATTTTTATTCAATAGCAAAAATCGTTAACACGTTACAAACTTGTGTCCCTTAAAAACTTAAGAAATGCTAAAGACCGCACATTAGTCTAGCTTTAGTCTAGTCCAGATTTTGTGTGAAGTGCAGCTTAACATAAGTAGTTAAATATATATTTACTCAGATTCTTTATAGCTATTAGTATTTCTTACTAGGTCTATACAAATATATATATATATATATATATATGTTTATATATATATATATCATCAAATCTGTGTTCACACTTAGCTATAGCTTAATTAATTTAAATAAACTCTGATAATGGAACCCTAAGTCTGACTGAAATCTGTTGTAAAAACTAAATGTAACATATTCATATAATGCGAAAACTTAAGTTATGTGACTTGCGTTGCTTTTCATGAAATGCTTCTATATAGAATAGTATAAAAGACTTGTCGAAATAGGGATTTTCATAAATAAAATGCAAAGTGTCTAAATTGTGATAATATAAAGCGAGAAAAATATGATAAAAATCAATGTATTTAAGATCGGAGAAAAGTTGACAGAGTATATCAGCTGAGGTAAAGTATGAATAATTCTTAAAACTTGCATATTTAATTTGAAGAATAATTAGTAGTTGAACAATTTCTTGGTAGGGCAAGCCAAAGTTGGAGGCAATAAAAATGATAACTGCGTTTATGCTAAGTTACGAGAATCAGCTCTAAGCATAAAGTAAAATTAAACTCGAGTTCTTGTTTAGGCGCAGCCAACTTAACATGCGTGGTGTTGCCAGATCGCGATAAAGTCGAGTAAAGAGTTAAAAATTAACGTATAAACTGCAATTTCGAATAGAGAGCTGATTGGACGGACCGAAAAATATTGGAATTTTTTTTAAGAAATCAAAAGTGCTAAATTTCAATAAATAAATTAGTTTTTGAATTATTTTCAAGAAGTTCTCAATAGCACAAACGCAGTAAAATTAATGAAGTTGATTTCGAAATTGAAAACCCAAATGAGCTTTAGATAAATATGCAATTATTTATGGATCGCCTAGGCAAATATTATTTAAACTACGCTTAATTACGTTCCGTTTAGCTTGCGCTAGGAAGCCGAATCTGGGACTCCCCGTCAGCTGCATTAGTAATCTCCGTATTGATATGTGGGCGGCTGGTGCGACGCCAGCCCGCTCGCCTGGTACAGATTGTGGTGCGAGGAGGAGCGCGGGGCGAAGCTGGCGGCAACGGCGGCAGTCTCTGAATAGGAATGCGTGCGCGTGTGGCACTGCTGGCTGGGCGACTGGGCGCGCCGGGCGCGACGCTCCTCAATGTTCGCCGGCCAGCGCTGATGATAGCGCGTCGAGTCCTCCGAAGAGCGACGGCGATGGTAACGCTTCGCCGAGCTGCCGCCGGCCAGGGGTGGCGCCAGCTCCGGCTGGCGCTGCTGTCGATAGCTGCTCTCGTCGCCGCTGCCGGCGCTGAGCGCCAGCTGATACTGCCGCCGCAGGCGCTCGTCCAGCGATGAGTTGGGCGTGGGCGTCTGCATGTCAATGATGTCGCCGTGGGAGTTGCGGCGCTGGCCGCGCTGCATGTCCCGCTCGTAGTTCTCGTACGCGGCGCTGCGCTTCTGCTTGTTGCGCTGATGCTGCTGCTCGTGGGCGTCGAGACGCTGCCGCCACTCGGCGGCGCACACCTGCTGGCCGTAGAGATCGGGCTGCGGCTGGAACTGCGCCACACTGCCGTTGCCATAGATGTTCTGATAGCTGGCATGCCGCAGGCCCTGTCTGCCTGGCTCGGCCGCGGCCACAGCGCCCGAGGAGGCCAGCTGTTGGCGTCGCTGCGAGCGGCTCGAGCTGCTCTCGGAGGAGTCCTCGCCGGAGGTGCCCAGGCCCTGGTCCTTCTCGTCGCCGCCGTACGCCTTGTAGGGCGCGCCGAGGAAACCCTTGGACCCGTACGCATAAGGTCCATTCAGGCCCATGCTGGGATACTGCATGTAGTAGGACTGCGCAAAGGGCTTCTCCATCACGTTGGCTAGCTTCATGTCATCGAGACTGTCGTCCACCTCCGCATCGGAGCCATCGTCACGACCCGTCCAGGTTAGCCAGGAGCCGGGTCCGAAGAGCGACAACAGCACCGGCAACAGGAACAGACCGTGCATGGCGCCAAAGAAGATGACCAGAAAGACCATTTTGAAGAACACCAAGAATATGTAACTTTGGGCCAGCAATAGGGCTATAATGCCCAGAATGGTCGAACTGGAGCCCTGTACGATGGGCAGGCCCAGCGAGTGGAGAGCCTCGCGAACGCGCGCCTTGGGACTGCGCTTCTTGGAGGACATGTAAGTGTAGCAGATGTGGGCGGTAAAGTCGACCGAAAAGCCAATGCACATGATCAGATTAATCATGGATATCGAGTCCAGGTTAACGTCCCACAAGGCCATATAGCCGGCGACGCCCAGCTCGATGGAAATCACCGAGAAGGCCACCCACAGCGAGCACAGAATGTTGGGTATGAATATGAACGAGATGATCATCATGATGATGGCGCCAATGACCATCGCCTGAAGGGAAACTGGACGCACCAACTCAAACTGATCGAAGAACACAAAGTACGGATGAAAGATGGACGCATTCAGTGGCGAATCCTTGCATATTTTGCGCAGATCACGGACCATTTCCTTCTCATGGTTGGTGTCCGTAATGTTGACAGCCTGGATGAGGAATCGCGAGGCGATGATCTGTGTGTCATCCTCGTTTAGACGCACGTCCAGCGAGAATGGATTGCCGGGGAACAGCCAATGCTCCTTGACCGCATCGATAAATGATTGTTCATCGTCGATGGTCTCATTCAAATAATCATTATTGCGATCCATGAAGGAGAGGAACGAACGCAGCCATGATTCGGTATAGAGCGACGAGGTCACATACGAGGTGTGCTCCAAGGTGCTGGTCAGATTCTCCATTTGCTCCTGCACCACGGGGTCAGAGTAGTTCAAAGCGCCCGCAATAATAACCTGTAAGGAATTAATTGAATAAAAATCCGTTGCAAATTTTGAAACTTAATAAAGAAAGACCCACCTGCATTCTGTAGGGAAACTCGCGATAGTAATCATCCTCACGATCGAAAAACTCCACCGAATAGGAATCTTCGCGCGACAATTTGCGACGCTCCAGACCCTCCTTGATTTGGGTAACGCCGTAGCAGGCGCCAGCCAAGTAGCTGGCAAAGGCCAAAATGATGATGATCTTGCACCATTTGTTGTTGATCACCGCGGCCAGTTTGTCCTTGAAGAAGGCCATCAGCATGTGATCCTTGTTATCAATGGGATTATCGGGATCGTTGTGATCAATGCCACCGGCCATAATCGCCTTGTAGAGGAAGTTACGTTTCTCTGTAAAATTGAAAAGGCCGCTTTAGTCCAGTTGCCACTGACCCCAATTCCACGGCCTGCTGATTCGCGTTCTTCTTGGCCGAGACTAGTCTAGTTTTTTGCCTCATGATCAAGTTCATGTTGCAGCTGTTAGTCGGGCGTCTAAGCCAATTTAATTCTAGCTAATAGGCTTGTCTCTGAGCCGGTTGTCTACAGGCCAAGTAACTGCCAACAAGTGGACCTTGTCAGAGCCAACTGACCACATTTTGTCATCAAATAATGCGCACTCTAAACTTTTCAATTGCGGTCTGATAAAAGATCAAGATCAAAGGTGCTGCAGCTAATTGAGCTAATGATTATGGATATACAAAGTTAAACACCTCTTGAGCTGAGTTCATGAAATTAGAATGAAGAAGTAAATACAAACTCGTTCACGAAGTGTAATACTGTCCGTCCGTTTGTTTCGTCGCTTTTCAAGCTAGAGACTTGAAATTTGAAATGTATACCTCAGATAAAGTGCTCAGAGGCAACGCGAAAATCTATATCTTCCACAATTTTAGAGTTACAGTTAGCAAATTTGATTACCTTAGGCTCGAGCCCAGATAATGTCGGTCAGGCCCCGCCTCAGAAAGTATAAAAAATTATATTATTCCAAAATAACAATAATAATTAAAACCGTTTTCGACTGTTTTAAGCTGTTATACTTATTCTTAGTCTTACTTATTCTTTTTTTCTGCCTAATCTTATTATATTTACTATCATATACAACTATGAATGCCATTGGTCCCTTGCCCTTTGGTATGTTGGATTATTTCCCAAGTTAAGAACTTTAATGTTTAATCCCTTACTTAAGTCCCAGAATCAATCTGCAAATATTATTCCATGCTTAGTCTCTCCCTAAAGCAACTTTCAACAGACTCAAAAGTTCCCTTTGCCCCCAATCAACCTATTAATAGGTTCCCACTTACCTTTAATGGCCACCGACATGGGCTTCACCTTGCAACCGAATATGGCATGCAGATTCTTGCGTTCCCTGTAGCCCGAGATGGCCATGCAGGCGGCAAAGAAGGTGATGTGCCACATGAAGGTGAAGCAGACGGCAAACACCGAGTAGGTACAAAAGATCTTGACCGAACGGAAGGGACTTATGATGCCAATGAGGAATGAGATGAAGTCCGTAACCGATGTTATGGTAATCGAGACAGCCGCCTCGGACATCATGTGGGCCATGCGCTCGTGGACGGGCATCTTGGCGGGTGTCCGCCGCCAGCCAGCCAACATCACAAAGGTGTCATCGATGCCAATGCCTACAAAGGAATACGCAATTAAAAGCTGGCAAAAGCTAAGATCCGCGTAGTTCTTGGCACTTACCAATCATGAGAAAAGGGGCGGCCAGATTAATGCCTATAAACTCGATGCCGCAGTACATGGCCAGGCCAAAAGCGGCCAGGGTGGCCATTATGGCCGAGATATTGCCCATCAGACCGAGCCAGGGTTTCGAGCGCACCGCGTCGCCCATCATGCAGGTTATGATGCTACGTAAGTCCATTTGATATTTGAGTCTTAATTATAGATTTGACGAAGGAGTTTCTCACCTGAACAAACCCATGAGCAGAAATGTGGAACTAAAATAGGGTACTACCGTCTTCGTATTCTTCTCCAGCTCATGGTCGAGGGTGCGTGAGGCAAAATAGGATACCGAGATGTGCTTGAACTTGCCCGAAGTTTCAGCATTGCCTACGACCCTCAAAAAGGTTTCCTCCCACTCAGCGCCCCTAAAGAACGGACTGTTAGAGCAGATTTTCCCTTTGAGTTAAGGACGTGTCTTACTTGGCATCCTGACGCTTTGTGTCGGCGGTGACAAAGTAAACCAGTTGTATCGCTGGCACGCTTATAATATAATTGTCCTCGGTCAGTTTAGTGCCACCGAAGAATACGGGAAAGGCGTGAGCATCCCATGTCACGGGATTAAACATAATGGGAAATGTCAGATTCAGCTGACCCGATTCGATCTGACGGCGATTAGGAAAGTGTTAGGCTTGAATATAAATTTTGTAATGATGATTTGTGCTCACATCATCCATTAATGCATCTAGATTTAGTATATCGTTCTCGAAGCACTCGTTCTCCCAGCGTGCACAGTTGTCCTTGTAGGTGAATGTGTCGCCATCGTATGTGGTCGTCGCATTCTGTATGAGATTATCCAGTTGCCGCAGCTCCATAAAGATCTCGCGACGCAGCATATTCTCATCGCCATCTTTGGGTATAACTATGACGCGTCCAAAGCGACCTGCAATTGCCAGAGACAATAGATTAGTTACTTTTAGCTTGGGAGCTGACTAGTTGATTTATTTGTCTAGCGGGAAGGTAGTCCCACGGCGTTAAAGCACAGTGATTCGGGCTTGTTATATTTTCAGATTTGGAAAATATTAAAGTTCAAGTTTGATTTTAGAGATCAGTTATGCGTAGTCACGTGCTTGGAGAACACTTTCTCTGTTTTTTTACTGACTACACATGGAGAAAAAGGCTTGGAAATATTTATTCAAATCAGCTGTAAGTGTTTGCTAGGTGTACATTTTTAACTTGATTTTATTTTGTTACCTATTTATTTTAACGGGGTTTACATGTTGATAAAAAAAACCATCTCTCATATTTTATCATATTTTTATTAAGAAATTTAATAAAATTTGAACCCTATTTTGCACCAGTGTGCCTGCCTCGCTGGGCCTCCTTCAGTGCCAGCGCCTTCATTGTGTGTAGCGACGTGACAATAATTCGAATCAGTTTCGTTTAAGTTTTTATTACTTATATTCCGTATAATTCACTTCCAGTTTGTAAGAGTACGAATTTTTATTGTACAAATCGTTGTGTTTAATGCGCCATAACAAATGCACTTGCGTCAGTGTTTGCCACACTATATATGTAAATATATACATCTGCATAATATACGCATACATATGTGTTTCTATATCTTCAATTCGATATGTATAGGTATCTATCGTCCGCATACATCTATATCACAAAGATGTTCGCCTAGCATCTGGATGGAACGTGCCGGTCCACACGTTCCGTTTGCCTTTTTGTGAATGAACTTGTAGGAATTTAAACAAAATTTTGACATAACCAAACTTTGCACGTTGCGCTGCTTAGAGATATATATCTTTGTTGATAGATAGAAACAGCGATATACTGCTCAAGTGCTTTTTAAGTATATACGTAAGGTAGCTATTGATAAGATACTGTTGCGAATTCAGCACATGTCGTTGTTGTATTTCCAGTTGCTTATCTATTTAATTGGTTTCAGCTGCTGATAATAAAAATTGCCAATTGCCAAATATGCACTGAATTTTAATGAGATCTTTTAAGAGATCTTTTCACATACATGGATATATGTGAAAAAATATCAAACATTCATGTTTTCAGCCATGAAAACGAAATAATTGAAAACGTAAAAAATGCGCGGGAAATGTATATTTAATTTAGCTTGATATAATAGACACAGAAGCGATTTCTAAAACGTAGAAAATGTAGAAATAAAATATATAAAATAGTATAATAAATAAGAAAAAGTTATACGAAATGCTGTCACAAACAATAAAACTATATATTTATAGGCTGAGCCACGTAATATGTATCAAGTAAATTATTCGAATTAACAGGACTCTAAAAAACTCAATTACAACTTGAGTGCGGCAATTATTATACCCAATCCACTATTGAATAATTGAGTCCCGTTTAAATTTTTGTTCGGACAATATCCGCATTTTTTTTAGTTTTTCTTACATCATAAATTTAAAATACTTTTTGCGGCATTTCCGTCAATGTAGTGCAATATGTCTATGCAATGTTTAAAAAGTTTAAATATATATTTAAAAAAAAAAAACAGTAGATTCACTTGGCAATTTATTGAAAACTATCCATGACAATCTTTAAAAAATTTAAATAAAAAAAAACATAAGACACATTTCAACTGTCTTCCCATACCGGGAATTGAACCCGGGCCTTCCGGGTGAGAGCCGGATATCCTAACCACTAGACAATATGGGAGATGTTTGCAAGTGGCGTCCGACTGTTACTTGAGCGGCTACAGAGCAAAGTAGAGTAAGCAGTGTAGCTGTGTTATTAATGATTTTCAACGTTTTGACATGGAAATCTTTATAGCGCCAATCAATTTATATAACATTTAGGCGAATCAATAAAAAACGAAATAAAAATACATTGAAGCAACGTTTGTTGCGCTACATAAAAATAATATACTTAATTTCTTGAGACGGGCGAAAGTTGGTTGCAAACACTGCAAACTAACACAATTTATTTGCTGCCCGCACATGCGATGCAAGATGCAAGCGAACGATTGCTTTGCTTTGCCTTTGGTTTTAGTTTTGGCTTTTGAAAAGCATTTGAAATCGCCTCCGTGGCTGGGAATACACACATTCGCTATGGCCAAAAGTGCAAGTCAAGCGAAGCGCAGCTAACTGGTCGTAACCGACTAAATGCGGTCTAGATAATGCTCATATACAGTTAGCTAAAATGCAACAGTTGCTGCTGCTGCGGCTGCTATTGCTGCTGCTGCAGCAATTTGCTGTTGTTGTGGTGGCCACAACTCGCCCGACTTGTTGTGCATCTTCAGCCGCATTTGTGATTGTCAAAACCAAAGTTCAATGGTGCTACGCATACACGCACACACACACACACTCACAAATGTTGATTGAATGAATGATTAAGTGGTTAAGTCGAACTCTAAAAAAACCTACCACTTATATAAGCACTCAATTTTTAAGACCTCGTTGCACATTGAGTGCAAGCTCAGCTCAGAATGCGGCCAACAGAGATTTCGCAAGAATCATTTGTTAATCTGCGCGTCTCATTCTAATGGTTTTTCTGTTATTCTCTCTTCGTCCCCTCTCACGCTCTATTTTTCTTTCTATTTTTATGGTCAAGCGTTACAATTTCACAGGTTGAGAGTCTGTCAACATTTAGCTGTGTGCTCATTATTTTTGATGATTTTGTTGTGACTTTTACGGAGTTCGTTTGTTTTTTTTTTTATTATTATTTTTTTATGGCTTCGGACTCTCAATTTCGCATAGTGCACACGTTTTTCAATTTTTGTGCAACATTTTTTGCGCATTATTATTGTGCAAAATAACTTTTACCAATGTGAACACTCTTACTACATACTCACTTATTATTGACCCCCTTTGTGCGCTAACAGCTTTTGAGTGGGCGCTGGCTTTTGTCTGGGACTGCTAATGAGTTTTTTTTGTACTCTACTGCAATTACTTACGAGGTATTCATGATTCACAAAAATCAAACCTAATGCATGTTTATTATTGAAAGCAGGTGTTAGCCTAGTTTAAAGTCGTTTACTAATGAATGCATACTCATTCACAAAAAATAATTCAAGTTTTCATACTATTTTTAGTTTATAAATGTTATAATGCTATTTGAAAAGATAGTGGTGTCTGAAATTTATTCAAATTGCTCAGATAATACATGCCTCCCATATGGTCTAGTGGCTAGGATATCTGGCTTTCACCCAGAAGGCCCGGGTTCGATTCCCGGTATGGGAAGTTCTTTTTTAAATTAGTTTTCATTTTTCTAATTTCTAAATATGACTAAAAATTTAATATATTTTAGAGTAGCTGGTTTAATAAAATTTTTATTCCTTTTCAATTGTGATAAATAATAAATTGTCTTGATTTGGCAATTTTAACATAATTACATTTAACTGCAAATGTCTCAAGTTTTATTTTCATTTTATTTTTTCTTATGTGGCACAATGTCATTTGTTAGCTATTGTTGTTGGCTTTGGCTAATAAACCATTTAGCACAGTTAATAGCGTGTAGAAACAGTGCCGCGGTTCAAGACCCTCATAAAACAGTGCCCACACATTTCATCTACGAGCCGATTTTATTCAGGGGTTGTCTTGAACCCAAAGTCAGCGAGAAAAATGCTGGAAAAAATATGATGTCTCTGAGTGAGTAACTTTTTGCAACATGAGTATTTCGGGGAACCGAAACGTCGTCACATTCGTCGTTGTCGCGGTGCAAAAAGTGTTGCAATTTTTAATTGGATAACTAAATGGGTGTCGCGTCGAGCCATTTCACTTGCCTAATGTTTGTCATTATGCCCAAACATTGTTGCCCCTCCTATGCATATAGACAAACTCTTCATGTTGTTATTGTAGGTATCGTTGTCTCAACTTACCGGGCCTCGTAATGCGTCCCACATTGAAGCGATGCGTATAATTCACTTTAAAATATTGCTCAACAAGCGCACGCTCGGCCTTCCCCTCGCCATTAATGGGCGAAAACAGATATTCGGGATCGATTTGGTACTTTAATTGCTGATAGCTGCATAACGAAATAACAAAGAGACATAACATAACGGAAGATCAAATATGATTGCAAATTAAAATGCAAAGTGGTTTTTTAGGCTTTATTTTTCATTTAAAACTCACCCCGTCATACAAAGCAGCGTTATCATCACAGGTATAATGACAAAATAGCCCGGATGTTTGGCTATGCAAATGCCCAGGTGATAAAATGATTTGTTTAGTGTCTTATCAACACACGATATGCCGCAAGTCATCTGCAAGGTAATGAAAAGTAATGATAAATTTATACGATTAATTTATAAAGGTTTTAAGTAATTTTAGGGCCTAAGTTAAAAGGGGATTTGCTTTTAAAATATGCCCAAGCCTAGGCTGAGCTACAATCAGTTAAACAGCCCCAGCTCAAGATCTATTTGAGGTAAAACCATTTAAGCCTCGGCTCGGCTTCAATTGCGTGCATGTCGAACTCTAATGTGCGCTATCTAGTGAAGGTGAAAGACATAAGGCAAAGGTAGATCAGAGCTGTTATTATAGGCTATACAGATAAGTGTGTACACATATACGGGGCTTGTCGCTGTTTGTGTTTAGGTTGATAGAGTTATTTGTATTTGTGCTGCCGTGTCTATTTTACTTTGTTCATCGACACCTTCAACTTCAACTTAACTAACACACGCATTGTTTTTAGCTACCCAACTTTACTGCGGCTTGTCTCAATGAATTTGAGAAAAAAAAAAACATATAAAACAAAATAAATGCCCTTGTTCATATAACAAACATAACAATAAAATAAATTACTACGGAAAAAATAAGGTAATAATGCACATTAACATGATTATAGAAGTCAAGTACAGGTGTATAGTAAGTACTTATTTGTCATTAGCTTCGGCCGCAAAAAATGTGTTTTTGTTTACGAAGAAAATGAAATACTAAAAGCTGTTAGAAAAATGTCACTTAAACGCCTGTGTATGTGTGATATAATTATTATTAAATATAAAATCAAAACAGAGAATATTTAAAAAAATACCTAATAATATAAATTCAGGAGCTAAAAAAATAGGCCGCCCCCGGGTGGACTCGAACCACCAACCTTTCGGTTAACAGCCGAACGCGCTAACCAATTGCGCCACGGAGGCTGTTGTATTTGGGCTGGCAAATCTCATTTTGCTACTACGTGGCAGCTTTGACGATTAGAATTTGGAGTTTTGCTTCGTTATTCTTGTGTTGGGTTGAACTACGCTAGAATTCTGAGCACGAACATGGCCTCCGTGGCGCAATCGGTTAGCGCGTTCGGCTGTTAACCGAAAGGTTGGTGGTTCGAGTCCACCCGGGGGCGGCAATCAACTTTTTGCAAATAATATTTTTTAAAAACACAAAACAGATGGAAAATGTGTCCTAAATTTTTATAAATAATGTTAGTTGTAAAGCTTCTTAAAATAATACAACATATTCGAATTTTCTCTTTAAATTTAAAATATTCTTTTCATAACGCCGCAAATCGTAATTTAAATAGATTGCTGATATTTTACCGAAAATAATGCCTGTTGCTGCGCAATTTTTTTAAGCAATTAATCATGCCAAACACAGAATGTCGCATAGGCATTTCGCATTATGAATTTTGTTAAACAAAATGCTTTTGGGTACTGTACATGAATATAACATTAGCAATATAATTGCCCAAGACCGAGCCTAATGACGGAAAAAGAAAAACAATAACAATAAGAAGGAAGACACAATACATTATACCTAAAACGAAACATTAGAGAGGCTGTTAAGCTACGGCCTTAGAATGTAAAGTGTCTCTGTGAAAATGGAAAAGGCTGCGCACTTTTAAGCAGCTACTGTTAAACCAGCTAGCAGCTGCTTAAATGTTCAAAAATGATTAAGCTGTTAAAAGGCAGCCTTTTGCTTGGTTTCCCAACTTGGTATTTGCATGCTAAACGCCAACTAAACAGCAATTTAATGAGTTTACAGCAAGTTTAACATGAATGTGTGTATGTATCTATAACAGCACGAGTATCTGTATCTCTAACTTTCTATTTTTTCGGGTTCAACGACAACTGACGCTGCACTTTTACCAAAAAAAAAAATAATAATAATAATTGTAACAAACAAAAATTACAACATGAACGCCCATAGACAGCACTTGAGTCTTGGCTTTTGGATTTGCTACAGTCAAGGTTACAGCTCCAGTCTGGACCTTGTTGTTGTGAAGACTTTGGTTGCTTTTTGTTGGCATAACGGTTCATTATGTCAAAGTGATTTAATAAACAAGTTGGGCGCCAAAAAAACACCCAAAGAGTGTTGTGCCAACAGTCGCCAACGCGGTTGACTGTGGCCCACAATATTTTGTGTTAAAAGGCCAGCAAATGAGTTTTTTTGTTGTTGTTGTAAAGTGTGCACAAGCTCTTAAGCGTACAGTTCAGAGCAGTGCTAAAGCACCTCAAGTCCAATATGTCTGATGGCATAATACGTGCAGTTGAAGAATAACAGTTTATAAGTTACGCAAATATAAGAAACATTTTTTACAGTTACTTTAGTAATATAGAACTGTTATTTTTATATATCTTTTTTTTGAAAAAAAAAAAACAAAATTAAAATTTATCAAAAAAAACTTTTATTGAATCTCAAATGAAATTAAATATAAAGATAGAGCAAACTTAGAGGAATCTAAGGAAATTTAGAGCTTTTTTTTTTTGATTTAATCGATTTTTTATATCATATCACAGTTAAGCCAAGCTATGATAGTTTTTGTGCTGTCATTGCAGCTAATTTTTCTTCATGTGCTTATTTATCAGCGAGTTTCTCTCTGTCTGCCTGTCTGTCAGTTTTAATTGTGCTTATCATTTAATCATTTGAGTGCACTCGCATTTTGATAATCATGCTTTCACTGACCACATTTTCGCTTTCAAACGTATTAATTACATTGCAAAATTCTGATTTCGCTGAATACACTTTAACATGGCTATTTTCAGTAGAAATCTTAAAATAGTTGTTTATTTACGTTATAGTTAAATAGTCCTCGTTTTTAGTTTAATAATTCAAATGTTTTTGTTTTTTTTAGCCAAAAGTAACTTTTTCCCTGTCTATTAACAGCGCCACCGAAGTTTAAAAATAGCTTTTCCGAAATCCTCTATTATGCAAAAATGATATTAAAATAAATATTGTACAACATAATCGCATAACAACAGCATCTCAACCGACTCAAACTTCATTAATGAACATTTAAATTATGGCGCAAGCTTAAACTTAAACATCAGTTTCAACTTCAACATCAGCTTTGGCTTCAACTTGAGTTTCAGTTTCAGTTTTCATAATCAGCTGACATTAAATGTCAAAATAAATGCGTTATCATGTCATCTGCTAATGCTGCAGTTGTTGTGACTAAAACGATTTGTGAACTTATGAAATTGCAGCGGCAACACAGACCCAACAAACACACACAATTTGAATGAAGTTTTTCCATTTGTAGAGCTGACACGTTCAATTAACAACACCTTGAGAATTTCCCGTGCGCTCCTTAACATAAATGCGTGCCAAGAAAACTAAAACAAATAAATAAAACCGTGCAAATATATAATAAGCAAATATATATCTACACATACTATTTAAAATCTTATTTAAATGCCGAGACAATCAAAAGTGATTTCTGCATAATTTGTGGGTCTTCTCGCATTTGGGTAAGTGGGTCAGAAATCAGTTGACGCTACTTTGATTTATAGCAAAATTCTTGGGCATTTCTAAAATAATTTTGTTTTTTATAAGAGTATTTAATAAAATGCAAATATTCACACATTTGTTAGTTGTTTTTTATTTCGTGCTTCCTTTCTTTCTGCACATTAGAAATTCTTTAACGCGCTGAGAAAGTTGTCTGCCCAAAAAGAGTTTGTCGCTTAAGTCTTTTGTTTTGCGTTTGCACATTTCGGCATTGTTTTTGTTTTTATTTTGATTTCGGTTTTGGTCAGCGCCAAAGCAGTTTAACGTTTTATTGTTTATGGTTGTGCGTATTGTGTGTGTGTGTGTGTGTAATATTGTATTTTGTAGTCTTTATTGTTGTTTTTGCTGTCGCATATTGATTTCTTTGAAAGAATGTTTACATATATTCACATTTTTGATGTGCCAACTTTTTATTTTTATTTATTCCGTTTCTTTTACTTTTGGTCGGGGTTAATGCAGATCAGATTCAGCTTATTTTGACTTATGTATTGTTATTTTTTTCTTTGTAAACTGAACAAGTGTACAGCATATTTCAATTTAATTTTTTGTCGAGCGTTTTTTTATGACAAGGGCTGCAGGTAAACTTAATAAAAAAAAATTTAAATAAAAATAATTAAAAGAATTTCGTTGTGAACAAATTGTGCATGATTCAAGTAAAGCGTACATATATTTATGATGTATGCCAACTGCCTTTTATTTCGGAGAATAAAGAGGGGTCATTGGTATATTACTAACTATTATACTATAAATTATGCCAACGGGGGGGCCGAAAATAAATGAATAACATTTAAAATTATAATAAAGTTTGTGTGTAATAAAAATGTAACATAACAAATTCTTTCATGAACGCAATGCATAAAATGTTGTTTGAAAGGAGCTGGTGAATTTTTTTTTTCCTTTTTTTTTTTTGCAAAATATCCAGTAAAAGCTGGACTTTTCCAGCACCTGCTGAGCAGCAAACATGCGCGTCTGTGTGTGTCAGCTGGTTACTGTTGTTGTTGTTTATCTGCAATTTATCATCACTTTGTTGTATTACATGGATTACATAAGCCTGGTTTACCCGCCGCAAACTGCACGCCTTTTAGTTTTGTATGCGCAGCCTCATTTCTTTATTTTTCATTTTCTTGCCTTCTGCCTGCTTCTTGAACAATTTATATAATTGATTTATGCGAAACAAATTGACTGCAGCGCTGAAACCGCAAAAATACTTAATTCAACATATTTTCCTTTTGGCCAAATCATAAAATCAACAACTTTCACTTTTTGGCCAAACAGACGCACAAAGCATAAATGCCAAGAAATTACAAAATTCATATTAATTAATACATATTTAAATTAAATTGCTAATGCGAAATTCCCCCCTCTTTAAAAAAACATGTATAAAAAAAAAATGGTATATTTTGTATTTTGCCTTGTGGGTGGCTATAAATTTGGGTCAAGTCATTGAAGTAGAACACAAGACGCCGTTGACCTTAGCACGTGGGCGTGGCCTGGCTTAAAAGACAAACAATTTGTTGTTTTTTTTTTTTTATAATTTGTTTTATTGTGATTGTCAACTTCAAAGCTGCTATATATGTGTATGTTTTTTTTTTCGCTCTATCCTAATATATTTTTGTTTTTGGCAGCCTTTTCTGTATTTCTTACAATTTGTTGCCACACAAATGTTCGCAATGAATTTTAATTAGTTTTGCTTCGAGGCTGACAAATTAACATTGAACACCTACAAAACACTCGACAACAACAGTTATTGGCCAGCCGGCACCTGGCCAGGTTCTGTCACTGACCGAAGCCGCAAGCCAAAAAAAAAAAAAAAAACCAAAGGCAAAGTCGAAAAGTCAAAAACAAACCAAAAAGAAAAAAAAAATCGAATTCACTTTCTACTTTTTCTGTGACTTGAACCTCAAGCCGAACTGTTGTCTGACGCATGCGCGGCCACAACAACCTGGAACTGGGTCACACACACAGACACACTCGCACATACACATACAAACTGTTGAGATCGCTCTCTGCAACTGCTTTCAATTTGAATTTGGTATTTTTTTATATGCTCGATTTTTGATTTGTTGGCTTTGCATTAATTAACCATTTGCTGGCCAGACTTAAAACGGTTTTATAAGACACCTTTTATTTTGAATTCGATTTCAAGTCTTTCTGCGCTTTGGGTCAGTGGAGCAGCCAACAGCTGCCTAAATAGCTGAAGCCCAACTGATTAGATCATTAGATGCAGTTTAAAAATTAACTTTAGCGATCCATTTAACAGTCAGTCAAACATTTCCGGTGATTGCTTAGTTCAGATATCAAAGTAATTTTATTTAGTTGAGCTATTTAGCTACCTTTTAGTTGTATTTGAAATTGTAGACATTGTTTTATGTAGGAAATTGATCTTTAAATAGCATCTGACAAGTGAACAATGCTTGCCAAAGATTATTTATAATATATTAAAAGTGTTGTACAAAATACTTGGGGGCATTCTCTGTGTTCTCTTCACAGCCTTGCAGAATATTGCCTGATATATTTGATATATTTCTCTTCCTGTTTGGACTCTCCTCAACAAAAGCTGAATAATCTGAGCAACTACTTCTTAAGTTATAGCTCTTTCTACTTATTAGAAAAAAAGATTATTTTAAAGAGGATGGCAAGTTTCAGCTAGATAAGCTGCAGTCCTCGTTAGATACATTTTCTAGGTCCCATTATATCTGAGTACTATTTAAAAGCTGGATGATAGTTTTTAATTTTATTCTATTTTATTCATATATTTAAAACTTAAATAAATTAGGTTATTTTTATATATTTTATATTTTTTCTGTATTATTTTTTAGGTAAATCAAGATGCCGAAAGATAATACGGAAATACTGTTACCACGGTTTAATTAAGCTTTATTGATCCCAAACTTACCTAGTGCAATCGGATATCTTATACATAGCTATTCCCAAAACATTCTTAATTTTTCTAGCCAATTTCTGCTCAATGGTCCTATAACATGGCTAAAATCAATAGAAATACCTGCCAGCATATTCAATTCCTTTGCATCCTAACTTTTCAGGCACTTCACGCTTGCCCAGAATTTATTTAAAGAGTTCGGGCTGCCCTGGCCATTAAGAAACTGCATCCTGTTTTCAAATTTCTAAAAACATTTGTTTAAAATGAGTACAGTTGTGTTCAATTTGGGCAGCAGCCATCAATCACGGCTCACAGCAGGTAGTCCGCGTTCTCATTTAATTGCATTCGATTTTTGACTGATCCTCTTACGATTTTCCACCCAAGTCAAACGGATTTTCGGGATTTTTCTCAGCATGCCCAAACAGGTAGCATACGAAAACCAATACTAACTGGTTTCAACTGGTTTCAATGAAAGAAACAAAGAAGTAAGAACGTTGTAGTCGGGTGTCAACGACTGCGCAATACTCATTCACAGTACAAGTACAGATTAAAATAGATGAAAATAATGAGATTTATGGCTTGATTTTTAAAGTTCAACAGAAAACTCTCGCGACAGATATAGATTTACAGATTTGATCGATTTGCCCACGCCTCCATTGGGCATATCCAAGAAAACGTTTTTCATATTCAGACAAGGCCATCCATAATTTGTCTAAGAAAATTTAATGTGATGATTAAGTTTAATAACCATGCCCACACTGGGCGTAGCCAAAAAATGTTAATACTTTATGTGAGCCATTTAAATACGAGTATATATTCGAAGTTTCAAGTCCCTAGTTTAAATTGCGGCTATAAAAATTGCATTCATACTCAGTATTAACGTCAATATACTCTTTTCATTTCATTAACGAGTATAAGAACAATAACCGAAGACAACACTGTGATGAGATCGCATACCAATCACAGCTGGCAATTAACAACTTTCGGCACGCGACTTGACTGTTCGATAATTTGCGAAATCCTAACAAATTGGCCATAGTGAAATAAGCATTAACAGAAACTGCTAAGTAAATAGCTGGAAGTGTTTGCACAAACGCTTAACACGAAAGCCACAAATTAGCGACAAGTTCCAGTTTTACAGGCGAGTGGCCCAAAGCTTAATGACACTTTGTGTTGAGGTGTTAAAACTAAATAGAGCTAGTCGATCAAGTGGTTCCGAGTGCACTTCGAGTGGTTCCAGGGCGATCAGCCCAGTCTGATATGCAATCTCTTGAAAGGAAAAGTGGCCAGCGAGACGGCACCCCCTGCTCCCCGATGGTTTCAGAAAATCTTTCATTGTAGAGTGCTCTAAAGTGCCGTTAACTCTCAGTTATTATATGTATAATATACACATACGATGCCAAGTTACATATATAGTATACACGATCAGCATTGCACTTTCTTTTTTATATATTTTTTTCTACCACATTTCTCGACGGTTTCTGCCTTGGCTGCGGCTTTGGTTTCGGTTAGTTTTTTTTTTTTTTTTATTATTATTGTTTTCTTTCTTTCTTGAGTTTTTAGCATTCGTATATGTGATTTTTTTTTCTACTTTTTTCTTTATTATTGGTCTGTCAATTTGATGATATATTAAGTCGATGCTAGCTGGAAAAACGCTGTCATAATTGCTCATTTTCAACGGAAAGTGAACTTATGAGTAAAAGTCATGTGATAAGCATAATTAGGCCTAGACTGAAGAAAGTGCAAGTTGTTGTGGCCATGCTAATGTTAATAAGATAGATTTAACCTGCGTAATTTAAGATACGTTTAAAAATCTTTTAAATATATAGATGTTTGAATAAATATATACAAAAATATAAATGAAGCTGTTTCTTATCCATGCTTAGTGGCCATAACATTACTGGGTGAAAACATTACTTTACTTATTCACTATATAGACTGATATATCTTATTAAATAAGTTTTCAAAAAACTCATTTATTTAAATGCCTTAAAACTTTATTATATCTATTTAATTCTATGTCCCATCTAATTCTTGCTATCCAATCTTCAATCTATAATTTTCAAATTGATTCTAAAGAAATTGAAATATGGAATGAATCAGAATTGAAAACTATAATATAAATTTGTTTTATTAACAAATATTTATGTTTATTATTAGCCTATTATTTAATCAAAAATAAACTTAAGTCTGCCAATATTATTAATATTGTTTTAGGATATTATTAACAAAATCAACAATCATAATAAACCACTTAAAGTTTCGATTGCAGCTGAAGTTTTCTTTAGCTCATTTCCTTATGATCTGGTCAAGATCACGACTTTATGCAGTCGTGGGCCCATTAAAGTCTTTTGGCCTAACTGACCTTACCCAATCCGAATGGATTTAGCTGCTTATACTATGCATTCGCAAAGGTAAATAAACTATATCTTGATTATTTATATAATTGAAAGTTGAAAACGTTTAGCAACTATATATTAAACTTAACTTATTGGAATTACGCTGAACTGCACTGTAATGAATTGCATTGGCATCTCTCGTACATTTGGCCTTTCCATTTCGATATCCACATCGCTTTCGGCCTTGAACATAATTGGATTTGCTCGAAACAGAAATTGATTAAAACTTGACCTAAACGAACCGGTTTTTCGGCAATTTCACTTGAACTTTCATTAACTTTGACTGCGAGCGCCAACTCCTTGTGGGTTATGTGGTGGGCCCCTATCCGCAATCGGGGGGAGTCACAACTATGTTCACATTACATAGTCCAAAAAGACAAACCGGATCATAATGAATCGGGCTACGTTTCGCCTGCATGCGTGTGTCTGTGTTTGCAGTTAATGACGTCCATTCGTGGACCGATAACTGATTGGGTGCGGTATGGGGCGGCACGGGGCCAACTTTATGTAATCATTTCGGGTCGTATGTTCAAAATGCAAACTTATGAAAATTGTTGTGTGTATGTGTGTGTGCGTGTGTGTTTGGACTGTTGGCCAATGTTTGCTATTGATATTTGGTCTCGCTGCTGTCTTGACTTTTTCCGCTTCATTTTTAATGCCAATTTGTTTTGGCTTTGAGTCTCAGGTGTTGCTCTGGCAATGGACAAATAGCTAAAGCTGGTAATTGTATCTGTGCTCCAATTAAATTGCATTAATTTAACTGTCAAACTTTTGATAGCCCAGTGAAACATTGGAGGAGCTGCTCTTGCCCCACTTGGAGCTCACAGCTCCGACTCTTTTGTGGCATTTAATTACACTGCCTCTTTACAAGTCTTGGTTGTCATTCATTTAATGCAAATCACATTCAACATATCCGTTAAGCTTTATGAAATTCACTTAAGACTTTTCGTCTGTGGATTTGTATCCAGTTTTATTTATAGCTTGATAAAAACCACAATCAGTGGTTTGTTTTGAAATCACATCACTTCAAGTGAGAATTGTTGAAAAACGCAATCCACAAATTAGTAATAATTGAAAAAAATTGCGGCTTAAATTGGCCATCAAATTGCGAAATACGCGTTGTGAATTGCTTAAGATTCAAGTGTAACAGCTGCTTTTAGCATAAATTAAATACTTAGCTCATGTTGATTACAAACTTAAAAAAAAAAAGAATAATGTAGGAAAAAACGCTAAGATATCAAAAATATATATAAATTTCCTTAGCTAAAAATTATTTTTGTTAAAATTTTCTTTTGTAATGTTTTCTAAAAGGTCAAATACATTTCTTAACTTTTTATAATTATTAAGGAGCTAAATTAGAAATATTTAAAAAATTTTATTTTTATTTCTGTTAAAAACATCAATTTTGTGATTTGGGTTTTTACGCACATCTAATTTTCCTAGCTGCTGGACCAAAACATTCCGATGCGCAATAAAATCACGTTCAACCCCCGAAAATAAACGCAACCCTCTGGAAACATTTCTACGCATTGACCCAATTTATAGAAAAAGGAAAATCTTTAATTTTTTGTTTAGACAAATCTTACCTTGTCGTTGTTGCTATGTTCGTTCGTTTAATATCCGATATTGAGTTTTGAAAATGTGATAATATAGAATTTCTAAAAGTTATTCGTTTGCAAAATGCTGTAAGCCTTTTATTCTCTTGTTAGAAAAAATTCAATTGCACTCTTTTTCGTGTTTCGCATATGATTATGATAATAATGATATATACTTGTATATTTATTATCGATATTATAATTAAATATTTTTTTTATTGAACACCAAACACACGCACTACCTTGTCCGTCATTTTTATAGAAATATTTCGCATTCGCACTTGCTAGACCGTTAGGAAATTCGAACTTATGGCGATTCGAACTGCGACGTTTGACGGAGCGACTCTGCGACCGTTGGCTTTGAGACCGAATCACGGACTGAAAGCCGTTCGTTTCGTGTGTCCGACTCGGCTTCAGCTCGAGCAGCAACTTGATATTTGGTATACCCTGTACTCATTGAAAAAGGTATATTGGTCACGCCTCAATTGTATCTAACAGGTAGAGGAAAACATTTTCGAACGCATTAGGTATATATATTCTTGATCTGCCCATTTCTTTAATATCGATAAGTATCGATTTTTAGCACTTTCTTAGCATCGTATAATCAAGAATATTTAATTTATTCAGTAAAGTGCGCAGCTGGCGGCAGGTTTTTATGTTTGTTTACGTTTTGTATGTAAGTGTGCAGAAGGTTTCCTAAATGCGTGCAGTTAGAAGCTGGCTATTGGGTATCTGCACGGCGGGCATACCCCTTGACTGTGTGCTCTCAGTGCGCTCAGAGCTGTCGCTCACCTGTTGCACATGTAACGACTGCTTTCTCTCTCGCTCTCCCTCTCGCTCTCTTTCTATGCTCTCGCTCTCTTTGCTTTCAGCTGTTGCATTTGCGCACCGGTTTGCGCCGGTTTACAACAAATTTTTTGGGAAAAATCATTTTCTTATACCTGTTTTATTTTTGTACACAGGTGCTCGCTGAGCGGCTGATGTTGTTGTTGTTGTGCCTTACTCTCAAGTCTGAAGGTCGCATTTTCGCTCATTAATCGCCACTTCGCCACTTTCTTTCGCGCCAAGCGCTGCGCCTGCGCACAGATTTTATTTGCTCTCATACCGATTAACGGTGTCATGTGGGAATTTACTTGTGTGTGGGTGTGCACCTTTTTGAGAATTTCAATTGAATTGTGCCACTGAGAGTAACCATAAATGTTCACTTCGCTAGAATCATATATCACATTATATATTTATACTTATGTATATATTATATATACATATGTATAACCCTTTTCTTGCAGCAATTTCAAAATAATAAGATATTTTGACACGGCCATTGGAAATTATCTAGCGCATGAACAGGAGCGGTTCAACTTAGCCAACAACATGGGCCGCCAAGCAGAAAACGGCAATATATATATATCTTAATAACGAATTTAAATTTAATCATAAAATGTGAAATTTCTGCGATCTAACTTACTTTGAATTTATAAAGTAAAGTAATTTTACACAACAGTTAGTAAACAAAATCTTGAAACTATTTCAAGCTAAACAGTGTAAGAAATTGGATTTGATTGTTTCAAAGAAAAAATATATGGAGGATAGAATAAGAGAAAAATTAATGTAAGTTATTTAAAACATTCTTCTTGCGGAATAGGCATAAGAGTCAAAGATGAAGCCAAAAATGCGACACGCGCGCTGCTTAAGCAGCGGAAATTTAGCTATAATTTGTACTTATCATTGTAAATTAGTGCTTAAGCAGCACTTTCAATAAACGGTGCTTTTTTTCAAGGAACCAATTCCTTAATTTATGTATGACCAATAATTTGTTTTTCAATTTACATTAGCTTTACTTTCCGACTAAGGACACATTTAGCTTCTTCAGTCTAAAAATATACACATTTTTCGAATATGTATTATGTATTTGATTATTGTTGCCAAGAAATTTTTGCAAATAAAATTGGTATTGGCTTCACAATCTTATAAAGCAAGCATTATAAAACGAAACCCCCTTAAAAAAAAAAAAAAAAAAAAAAAAAAAACGAAACAAAGACCTTCAGCGATTATAATAATTATTAGACCCACATTTATACCAATAGTCGGACTAATTTCTCAAAGCTCATATCCAAAAATAGCACAGAGCGCAAATAAAATTTAAATATCAAATTGTCAGGAACTGAAAATGTTCTAGAAACAAAAATGTTGAGCAGATCGGTGTGAGAAATGTGCTGAAGAATTTATAAATTTTAGTAGCATAGAGAAAAAGCAAGTGAATAAGACACATACACACACACACACACACACATACAGAAACGCTTAAGCGGAAATTTTAATAAAAATTATATACAATTTATTTCAAACAGTGAAAATACACACAAAGCCATTTTGTCGGCCGTTGTGTGATAAAAATATGCAGAGGAGATGAGCTACAAGTATTGAAAGTATTATACTATGTGCGTGCATGTGGGCTATATAGACGGCGATCCGGTGGACGAGATGTTGATAGCGTTATACAGAATGTCAGATGAGCACGTTCAACTCGGCCGAGGATTGACGGCCCATTCAATTGAGTAGGTGTAGGTATATCTGTAACTGTATCTGTATCTGCGAGTACTACGTACTGCGATGCTGCGAATCGTATAGTTGAATTTAATTCTGTGCAATCAGCGGCGTTAAACGACATTATATATGTATACACATGTATATAGATTTATGCACAGATTTTTGTAAACATGGGTAAACATCGCAGCATTAAGAAGTCGTTGATTGGATTTTGAATGAGACTGCGATTGTCACAGCAGCATAAGAACCGCACAATACACTGTTCAAAAAAAACGGTTGGCTGTTATATTAAAAAAGAATTGTTTTTTTTGGCCACTCCTTTGCACTTTATTAGCAAATTAAGTTAGTTTCGTTTTCGAAATTTGCTTGACCTAATTTCGATATCGACGCGACTTTCTCAATTTTTACCAGTGTAGCGCAAAATTCTGATTTAATAAATGCTCATTTAAAGTCTTAGAAATGTGTGTGTAGCGCAGAACGGGACGGGGCTAATTGCATTTGCTGTGGGATCATTAATTCAAAGAATTTTTCGGAAATTCTTCACACATGACAAATTATAGTTCAAGTTCACATACCACGTGGCATTAAATAATATTCATCCACAATGGACATTTAAAATAGGCGACAAAAATCAACGTCTTGTAGTATAGTATATTACTGTTAAGGTCAATTAAAAGATTGAAGTACATTAGACTTATGTTCTATTGGGTAAGATAGTTATCAAACAAGGGACTTTCCCTGTTAAAGTAAGTAATAAAAAATACATTCTGTTAGATCTTGATCATGATTATTGAAACTATATAAGTAGGCATTTACTTAAGAGCTTATCAGTGCGGCCCCAAGGCGTATATTCTAATCAAAGTTTGTTAATTCATTATTTTAAGCCCGATTCGAAAAATGTTTTTTCCATTCAGTACTTCAGAAAAAATTAACCCCAAAAATGTATATTGCCTGACCTTAGAAACAGCATTAATGACAATTTCCTGGTAGATATTCTGCTTTAATGGAAACCAAAATCAAGCTAGAATAGCAGCAAAATTGTTGTATATATAAGCATATATGTTAATCAAGTTAAACCGGGTATAACCGATTGCGCAATACCTGTTCACAGTATAATAACAGCTTAAAAGAGTCAAAAACGGTCATTTGCTTTAAAACTTTGGCCAATAAATTGCAACACACTAGCTGACACGGATATAAACAAGTATATACTCCAGCTGCAACATCTCTAGCTTCTAGGACAGGGGGACAAACAATGCACAAACCCAATATACTCCTTTCGCTTCGTGCTAAAATAACGAGTTATAAAACATATTTATTCTCTACATTTATTAAACAAAGTACCAATAATTTACAATAGGTTTAAGAGTTTGTCTATAGTTTGCCTGCACTCAAAACTGTGATTGAAATATAACGCCGACGATCATGCCAAGGCATATGACTTGTTTTTGGCTAACACCGATAACTGTGGAGGTCGCACTGGATCGCTCGCAGCCGCAATATTTGGCGCATAATGAACAAATTTTTGTTTCAGCATTGAATTCCATAATAATTGTTTTATTCGCGATTGCTTGACAGCCCAGATTCGTTGACCAGAAACAAACGAATTCCGATAAATTATCTGAAACACAATGTTGGGCTTAAATGTTGGACTGCAAGAGCTCGTACAGTTACCGGTTACTTTATACCCTTTGTTTACGCATTTGCTATATATTTTGTCAAACTCTTCGCCAGGCTGGACTTTTTCAACTAGCGCCATATCCTTACACTCTGTGGATCGAGCACTGAAGCCAGTCCTTTTCACTTTACATTTGCTGTCAATATATTTATAACAATCGGCGCATACATTTTCAAATCGCGCCTCTTCAACTGTACGAAATATGCTTGTATATCATTTACATCTCTATCTATATATACTTACTTTCTGTAGGCTGACATAAAGGTAAACCAATAAATAACACAAAAATATTAATTTTTTTTAGCATTTTGAGTTAAAGGTAAAGAAATAGAACTGACAACTGAAGTATTATCAGCATGCTAGGTGTTCAGTTAAATGTAAATGGGGAAGCTGAAGTTCGAAATATCTTTGATCTGCAACTACTTTACCAAAAGGTAATAAACCTCTAATGGCTCTAGCTCTTATAATCTTCGAGATATACTAAAAAAAAACCAAGTCCTAAAATCGATTTTTATCGATGCCAGATATTGAAGAAAATTATAAACTTTTTGTACGTATCGTTTAGGAGAATCTATAGTCGAAAAGTTTAGGTCTCTAGCTTTTGTAGTTTGTCGTCCTGATCAAGAATATATATACTTTATGGGGTTGAAGATGCTTCCTTCTGCCTATTAGATACTTTTGCACAAAACATACTTTCATATACCCTTTTTAACCATTTTCAATGGGATAAATAACAGAGTTTGCATTTACCAGGAATATTCTTTATTCTTTATCCCATGACTATATAAAAAGCTGAATATTTAAGGTAAATTCAATTGGAACTATGAACATATGAAAATATATATGTTCGCAGTCGATTTTCTACCTTGCACCCACTCCGGATATTTTTAAATATTTACGCAATACGCATACAATGAATGAATAGAGAACTCAACATGAAGCTTGTCAATGCGACCAAGCCGATTTTGGGCAGACCAGCAGCTATAATTGTGCAGTTCTTTCCCAATTGAATCCTGCAGCCGCAATATTCGGCACACCGCAGACAGACAATGTGGTGCATGTCGGGTTTGTTCAAAATATTTTTACTTGCGACACCCTGACATCCCATATATGGTGCCCAAAAGCAAAGGAACGTTTCTATTTCGCCTGCAATTTATGTATATGTAATGTGATTAATGACTGAAATTGTTGAATCCACCGAATACTGATGAGCTACCAGTTACTTCATAACCATCCAACACGCATCGAGCCAGGTTGGCATCTCCGTCTGTATACGATGGCAGTTTGACAACTAAAGTAGGGTCTCTTTTGGACATCCTAAAGGCCTTCCAGCCAGAATCTTTCGTCTTGCAATCGCCGCTATATACGTTGCAGTCGACACATTCGTTTTTCGATATATTTTTCTTGACCACAACTATTTCGACTACCTCCTCTATATATATATATATATATATATATATATTTATTATAGTGAGTAATCGGGTTGTTCAACACTTACCAAGGATTGACCAGGCTGGAGGACAGCCAAAAAGTAATAATAAACAGGCGCTCAAAATGTTCATGATTTTATTTAAGTTAAAATATTTAAGAGCTGAACTGTATTTCAATATTTGAAGTTATTACTTATCAATCGGATGTACAGCATGCTTTTTTGGAAAATTAATGTGAAACAAGTTAGAAAGTTGCAGTCGGGCGTAACCGACTGTGTAATATCCGTACTAGGGGATCTTCTAGTAGGCGTCGTGGGTATACCAAGAACGCAATCTTTGGGAGAGGTCTCCAGCAATTTACTTGCCACGAATTGGTTTTTTTTTTAAATATGGCTTTGAGGTATGAGGTGTATCGACATGTTATCGATTTGTCAGCCTCCCAGTGGTCGTAGCACAAAAATCTTAACACATTGTCTGAAGCAGATAACTACAAGTACATATCCAAGGATTCAATTCTCTAGCGTCCATGGTACCGAAAAATGTTTAGTTCATTCGGACAGACACGCGGACAGTAAACCCAAAAAATTATGAACGAGTATAAAAACTCACTGAAATATTACATACTTATGCTGCAATAATGAATTTTCCCAGATATATAACATATAAAAATTATATATATATATGTACATATATCAAAATCAGCGTAGCCGTTTTCTTCAAAATGATCAAAATGTGTAATTTTAAACTTTTTCACCTGTAACTTTTTACATAGTTAAGAAAAACTGTGTCACGGTAAGCCTAGTAGTTCTTTGAAATACCTTTCAAAAAAAATATAGAATATACCTCTATGAAACCTCTGTAAGGTGTCAAATTTACCAGATTTTAATGTTTGCCCGCCAAACTAGAACTTTTTTTTCCAAAACTCTTACAAAAGATTCTTGGTTCTTTTCTCTTACTTTCAGACACATAAATATTTAATTTCTTGATAGCTTTTCGACTAAAGCCCCCAACGGGCCCGATAAGTTCCAAAAAAATTGTACATACATTTGAATGCTCTTGTTAAGCATTATGCATCTGGCACACAATGAATCAATCGATGAAAAGAGACAACACAAGGCTAGATAACACACCTAAGCATATTGTTCTCATTCCACCAGGTAAAATAGCTCCATTCTCTTCGGGAGCCCTTTCAGTGCAATGAAGAACACAATATGGACAAAACATGTACTCTTCTATCATTTCCTCTTTCAGTTTAGATTCACTTACGACACCCTGACATCCCAAAGTTGGCGACCAGAAGCAGACATAGGTCGGTATTTCGCCTGTAATACATATGAATACAGTGTGGTCGAGTGAATTGAATGGAATTAAATTACCAGTTATTTTATAACCTTCTACCACGCAGGCAGCTAGGCTCGCATCTGCAACTTCACCCGCTAGGAGCTTAGAAACTACATAATACTCTTGGTTACCGGGTTCCCAGCCAGTAGTGTTTGCAACAGAATCCTGAAATTCAGTGCAGTTAAGACACACATTTTTCCCATCAGCTGCTGTTTTCGTTACAATATCATAATTTATTATAGTGACATTATAATTATATTTCACACTTACCACTGTCGAAACAGACCAGAAGACTAATAAAAAGTAATAATAAGATACTTATCATTTTGTTTAATTTCAAAAATTTAAATCTTACAGTAAATTTCAATATTTGAAGGTTTTACACATCAACCAGATATCAGCATGCTTCAATATATATACATAATATACTAGATTTGGTTGCTCTTAAAATCTCCGAAAGAATATAAAATTACTTTCAAGCTGAGAGAATAAGTATTTACAGGTTCTTTAACGGCACTTGAAGGTGCTGAAATTTGGCCTATCAAATTTGGGATTTGGGATATCAAGGTCGCAATCTTTGGGGGAGGTCACCGAAAATCTACATACGAAATTTCTTGGCTAGCTTTAAAGTTGTGGGTAATAATCAATCTTTATCGATTTGCAATTTAAGATGTACCGACATGTTATCGCTTTGCCAGCCTCCCAGTGGGCGTGGCACAAGCATATATTCCAAGTTTCAAACCCCTAGTTTTAATAGTGCCGAAAAAGACGTTATCTCTGGCATCAGACTACACACAAATATATTATTTATTATACATTTGTTATAAATACAAATAAATATTTAATAATTTAGGAAATACGCATGATTCACTGAATGAGTAGAGACCGCAATATAAAGCTTATCAACACACCCAAGCTTATCATTACACCAGGTAAATTAGTTGAAATTCCTAGATTTTTTCTCATAAATGGGCAAACCAAAGCACAACGAAAACATATTGAGGACTTAAGAAGTGGATCATCATTAGTTTTACTTTTGACGGCCTGGCATCCCAAACTTGGCGACCAAAAGCAAATTGAGTCTTTTACTTCGCCTGTGGTTCATACGTGTGTAGTGTGATCGAATTGTTTCATCCAACAAAAGTGTAATTAAATTACCAACTACTTGAAAACCTTCTGGCACGCATGCAGCTAAGCTTGGATCTGTAACTTCATCCGGTGACATTTTAGAAATGAATTTATTGTCCGGGGCCCACCAACCGGTCTGAGTTTGGGCTACTTGACTATATTCTGAGCAGTTAACACATTCGTTTACTGATTCCTTTACATCTGTTGACGCTAGAAAATATCACAATTTATTATTGTGCCAAAAAGTTATCGTCATCATTATCGATTGTCAACGGGCTTCGCAACTATCGCCATTAATCGAGTTGTTTCACACTTACCACTGCCGAAATAGACCAGAAGATTGATAAAAAGGAATACTAAAATACTCATAATTTTGTTCAATTTCAAAAATTTAAAAGCTTACACTAGATTTCAATATTTGAAGGTTTTACATAACAACCAGATGCACAGCATGCTTCATCCTTCGGTCTGCCTAAAATTAAATACCCTTTTAGACGAATAGTTACGAACAGTTAGAATAGTAGACGAATAGTTAGATAGATTTATAACTATTTCTCCTTGAGCTTATACATATGCAAATGCTTTGCTTGATCAGGAAATCTTTTTTCTCACACATGAGCACCTAAATATATGTTATTAAAAATACAGTAAGGGTTACAGGTCTCAAGACGTAAACATTGTCCTAATCTTAATTGCTAAAACACCCTCATTAATATTAAAATTAAAAAAACGCGAAAAAAAGATTAATTGAAAGCAGTCCAGCTTTGGATTCTGTATATATTCTGAATATACGTATAAGCCCAAAAATGTTACCATTTTTAAAATCCATTTTTACACAACTTTTCAATACAGGAATTTGATATCCCAGTGCATATACACTTGAGGCCAACCGTTTCGAACGTCCTTTTAGCCGCATTGGCTGACAAAAGCTGGAGATGAATACAACAAAACAAATGGTGTCATATAGAGAAAGCGGGAAACCCGCTTAGTACAAAGCTCAACACACAGCGGAGAGATAAGGGAGATAAGGCCCGAGTATTTTTGGGTTCTTGCTTGAAATGGGAGGGCCAGAGGGCGATGGTATCAACAGCCTTAGGACCACCCAAAGCGGCCAAACATACCGATGAGATAATCAGTTCACTAGCACTGAGCGGCCTCTGCGATAAGGTCGAACAATGGGTAATTCAGGAGCGGCTGCAGTATTCGTACAGAGCCTATGCCGAATTGAGAACTCAATGGTAATCAATTAGTAAGCACCGATTGTAAATTAGCAAACGTTGACAGGCGCTCTCAGTACCGGGCCGCTTATCGCCCAGGGCCCGGGCCGGGCCCGGGCCCATGTCAAGGGCTATCGGTGCGCCCTGAGCCGGCATCGGCGTCTCTGATAGATGCTGTTGTCATTATTCGCTCGCATCTCAGACGTCCAGCAACGGTCCAGCTAAGCGGACGCGGTCCCAAGTATTATTATTATGTTCCCGCTGCTGAATCACTCGGTGTTCGTGGTCTGCCGCTGCTGTCTGGTGGAGCAGCCGCCGCTTTGCCACAGCATCCGCGACAATAAACAGCTCAGCCTGGAGCTGTTGGCCCTGGCGCCCAGCCTGCAGATCGTGCCCAGCGATGTCGTCTGCCAGCGCTGCCTGCATCGACTGCACGACGCCCTCGAGTTCCGGCAGCGCTGCGAGGAAGCCGAGCTCATTTTGCGCGCCCGGCACGAGCAGGCCCTGGACGATGCTCTCGAGTGCCTCGAGCGCGAGGTGGGCTGCCTGGAGCAGGCCAAATCTACGTCCATGCCAGCGCCGCTGGAGCCCGTCGACTTCGGTGAGTACCGAATATTTGACCATTAGTAAGTATTACCCAAATGCTCTTCAAAAGCATAGCGGCTGCTCTTCGTGTTCAATTTGATTTGATTAAAATTTAAAATAATAATGATTCAGCACTTTCGTGATCTTCAGGAGCACATGAGTTCAGGGAGGATGACAAATTGACAAAATGACAAAAAAAAAAGAAATACACAAGGAATATCAACGTTATCAAGGCCACTTCCGATTGAATTGAACGGAACTGATAGCAAAATATGCTCAGACTGGAGGTTCAGTTGAATCAGTCAGATCCTAAAACCAGCCATTCAGATTGAATTAAAAATAGTGGAATGAATTGGCATTACGAGGTATCACAGTCTCTTCAGTGCAATAAAAAAGTCATCATTTTGTGGCAGGCTTATATCTACTATATATACAATATATAGAGTGTTTGTGTACTAAAACTATTTTGTTTTCGAACATAAACATAATGCCAAAATTTCTAAAAATATTAAACTCCTTTTTTTAGTTTTTATATAAAGATCAATGTTGAGTTGTAAATTACCCAAACCAAACACGACAGTTATCATTTGTGTGGAAATCATTTTGCGTGACATTAAATAACTATATCATGCAGCTGTCATACCAAGTTCTATACTACACTATAGTTTGTGCAAATTAGAGTTGTTTATTTGCAAAGTATTTATATATGCATCTGTTTATCTGAAAACCAATATTAGGATTATTTTCGGCCCAGCAAATACTTCTTAAGACTCGAAAACTCAAGTCTACATCATAATTTAAAAATAAAAGAGACAACTGTTTTGAGAACTCTCATATGAATAAACTACATTATGAACATATCTAGTCACTTGATCTGAATACGAATAGAGTAAGGTCATAATAATCTTTGATATTGAAAAGTTATGTTGATACTTTATATATATCCTATATAATATGCTGCATTTTAAGATATTGAGTTTCTTTAAATTAACTATGAAACTTTCTCGAATCAAATTCTTTAATTAGTAGCAACAATAAAATAAATAATAAAATAAAATTATATTCAGTACGTACAAAAGTCATCAATTAAGTAAAACGTACAATATGTAACAAAATGCAAGTTAATTTTTTTATATTTGTGGGTTAAGAGCAAATGTTCTTGAAATCAGAATTTGGCTCTCTATAGTTTAGATAGATTAACTAACATTTTCTTCCGTTTTTCGCTGTGTGTAATTAAAAAACTTTTTGAACTATGTTTTAATGAATGATAGTTATCAAACATAATGCACATTTTCTGAATTTTATTTAAGTAGTTAATAATTTTTAAGGCGTATCTAAATGTAAATTTGTATATTGTTCGCCTCTTAGGTACCCTGGATCTGTCGGACTTGTTTCGGGGCAGTTACGAGCAGCCAAACACGACGAATGCCAACTGGGATGCTGGCATCCTAAATACGCCCGTACACTTGCCGGCCACGTTGGAGGCGTTGGAGCCAAACGCAAACGCGGAGCAGCAGCAGGCGGGCAGCGCCGCTGAGAAGCCAGCGCCGGCCGAGAGACCCAAGCGGAAGCAGGCTGTGCGGAAAGCAGCGACGGCCGGAGCGGGCAGAGCGCCAAAATCGCTGCGTCCGTGCACCGAGTGCGAGAAGAAGTTCACGCGTAACTTTCAGCTGAAGTTGCACATGATATCGGTGCACGGGTTGGGCGACGGTCTGCGCTACGAGTGCGAGGTGTGCTCGAAGAGTTTCGCATCGCGCCACAGCCTGCGCTATCATTTCACATCGCTGCACTCCACGGATCGGCCGTTCGCCTGTGAGCTGTGCGATCGGCGATTCGTGCTCCGCACCCAACTGATCTCGCACGCCCGTATGCACACGGGCGAAACGAAGCCCCGGATATTCGACTGCGACGTCTGCGGCAAGACGTGGCCAACGAAATCGGATCTGCGCACGCACATGCGCTCACACGATCCGGACATGTCCAAGCGACCCTACAAATGTGATAAGTGCCACAAGGCGTTCTTCACTCGCGGCCACCTCAACTCGCATCATTTGGTCCACACCGGGGAGAAGCCCTACGCCTGCACCTATTGCGACAAGTCGTATCAGAGCGTCGGCAATCTGAACAATCACACGTTGCGACAGCACTCGAATATTATCGAAACGCAGCTGAACCTCAAATATACAGACTCGGTGGACATTGAGAGTTAGGGGGCCTGCCGCATTTCAATTTCTTACACCAACAACGAAATTGTTAAGAGAAAATTTCAATGACTATTTATATATATTCAAATTAAAGTTGTTTTTTTTTGACTCGCAAAATTTCGCAATTAATTAATATTTAAATGTAGTTGATTTATTTCAAGAATATGTATATGTGTATGTATGTGGTTTAGTTGGAAGTATTAGCTATGTCAACAGATCAAATCATAGTACAAGTGAATTAAAAAATGTATAGCATATATATATTTATATATGTATTAATATAATATAGTATAATCTGGGCGCTATCACTCCAAACAATATGTTTGAAACATTTCGTTTAATAATAACAGCCACTATATATATTAATATACATATTATATATTTAAATATATATCAATACCAAAATGATTTAGCAAAACTGAGCAAAAAAAAATATGCATACTAAAATAAACAACTAATTGATAATTTGAATTATATACAATTAAAAGGATAACTAAGAAAAATATATAAAAATATATTAATAAGCTTGTAAAAATAATTTATTTCATTAATGATAGTAAAAAAAAACAGTAAATGTTAACAACTTTTTTTTTTTTTTTAAGTAATTAAAAAACAAATTCATTTAATATAGTAAAGAAAAAATTAAATACAAGTTTCGAATTATTGATTAAATATATATTATTAGAATTTTTAAGAGTTCTTAAAACTGCAATATTATAAAAGGGACCTTGAGACGATATACATGTATAAATAAATATATATATATTTATATTGAATAATAAATATACATATAAGTATATATGAATATATATATATATATTATTTAACTATAATAACAAATATACATTATTTTCGATAGTAGCACGAGTTTAAAATCTTATGAAACTGAGCTTATCGCTTCGTAAGACATCTATGTATATATATTTTTATATATTATATATGTATATAATCCCTATCTTTTTTTAAGTACACACAATAAAATGTATACATTAAGTATTAATAAAAATTAAAAGTATATATTCGCTAAAGATGAAACAAGAGCAACAAATGAATAAAACAGATAACGTTGAAAAAGCGCAAGTTATTTTTCCAGCAATTTCTTTTGAAATTTAAATTATTTTACCACTCTACTTGGCATACTCTTTTTTAATTCGTTTTTTAAATATTCTTATTACCTCACATATAAAGGAAGTGATTCAAGCTGGAATTTTAAATTCCAAAAATTAAATCGGCTCGATTTTAATGTTAATTAAAACTTACTTTAAAATATTAGTTTTATGATATTAATACATTGTACTAAACCAAAGAAAAAAGAATATTTACATTAACACTAGCACTACTTGACATTAATCTTAACAGCAGCTGTTAAACATTGTCTGCCTTAAGACCGCTGAGATGAAAAACTTATCAGCATGGAAAATGCCGAAGCAATAACCAATCCAAATATATTAATAGAGCATACTGAGTACGACTGTCTCGTTTGGGATTAGAGCTCTTTGCTTTTTATACCCTTGCCGGGGTTTGGGTCATTTTGACACGCAATATGACGCTAAGGAGATTTTTTCTTCGACTTTCTAGTTATATGGTTTTATTGTCAGACAATATTAGTTTGTCTGTAATTTTAAACAAGGCTGCATAATGTGTTTAAGCCGAACCCGTTTGAAAAACGACAGCCGAACCTGAACCTGTTTGGTTCATAAATTTGTTTAAATTGATACATATACATATATACATTACATTACATACATTCATAGTTATATTTTTCTATATTCTTTACCACCAATTTGCAATCCGAGTTTCGTTTTTTAGAAGTCAAAAGAGTTTTAATCAATTTTGAGTTTTATCTGCAAACAAATTAAAAAAGAGAAAATAAGGGCGCCGTAATAATTTTGAAAATAAAATTGAGGTTAATGAACCGAACGCAAAAGTGACACATGGGTTCGAACCGTGAACTGAACCAGCGACATTTATTTTTGGGTTTAAAACCCAGGAAACTTTGCCTAGGTCCATTTGGTTTTATTACAGGGTATTCAACGTTCGGTTCGACCTGAAGGTGACGGTCCCTTCTTGTTACACTTCATACACATGATGTTGCCCACTATCAACGCCTTTAATCAAAACAAGTGCCCGACTGTCTGAGCGTCAACAAGCAAATGCGAGGCATCCAGATCAACCTCATCCACATCCACAGCAACAGACCGGCAGTAAAGACAATTTTGATTGTGGGCCGCATTTGTTTCAATTACAAAATGACCACAACAACAATAACAATATTATGGAAAAATGAGACGAGATATGTCATAATTATGGCACTGGCCTGAGCCACAAAAAGTGTTAATCCAATTAACTTCAACACCGGGAAGTGACCGACGACGCCTGGCCTAGGTCAGCGCAGAAGTAAAGAAGGAGAGGAGAGTCGTATATATATTGAGATAGAGAGATAGAGAGCTCTCCAACTGAGTCACGATCGATAAGAAGGCGACGTGATAACCTTGCCACCTTGAGGTCTCAGACAAATAAATTGTAACTCGATGGGCATTTCTCTAAAGTAACTACACATATGTGTAAACATATTTATTTGCTTGTTGTCTCCACGCCCAGGCCAATTAGTCATAACTGATGACTGTTCATCAAGACGTGCCCCCATCCCCCCCTCCCAAACGTGCGAGCGAGGTAAATCAAGTGCCCAGACATTGACCCAACCCAATGCTAAAATCCCATCCCAGCTCCCAAGTTTTGCCTTTGTCTGTGGACCATCACGTCCCATTACGGTTAACAACAGTTCAATAGGTCCGCCCACTTCTCCACAAATTTATTATCATATTTTCAATGCAACGATATCGATACGAATAAATCTTATTCTTATTCTATTGCTTAATTATTGATATACAACAGAAAAATTTAAAGGTAATAGCCCAATTCCAATATGCTCAACATATCTTACATTTACATAGTATTTTACATTTTGAAGCTGCATTGGCTGTAGAATGTGAACTGCTTTTTTCTCATATTTGCAGCGAGATGGGGGGAGATATCAAAAATCCGTAATAGTCTTGAGCTACGAAAGCTTCAGTAGAACATACTTACGGTCAACACACCGATAAATATCGATAATAAAAAATGAGGACCGCTTATCGATAAATTGTAGTCATCTTGATTTGCGTATGGTATACACGAACTTAAAAAAATATAGTTGAGACTTGATCGACGGACAGACAGACAGGCCTAAATCGACTCAGCTAATGCTGGCCAAGAATTTGTATATCTGAGGGGGTCGGCGATCCCCACTTCTGGCTGCCCATTTAAAATGGGTTCAGGGTATAACAAATATTTCAACTTTCTTTCTTATCGCTTTGAACAGATTTTTAACTAAACTAAAAATGGTATTTCATGTTTTCCCGGCTGAATAGGCAAAGTTATTAAATGTCATATTATTAATTTATTTACACAATAACAACAATTGCAAGCTTTTGCAATCCCTTTTGGGGATCTAATTTGCCAAATCCTTCACTGGACGCTGATCGAAGAGCAGACGACCCAGCTGGGACTGCTGCTGGGCGTAGAAGCTATGCGAATGCGGGTCCAGGGCCGACTCCGGCGTGACGGACTGACGCACCAGCTCCCTGAGGCTGGCCGAGATCTTGGCGGTGCGGAAGCGGGCCTCGTGTCGCCGCCGTCGCCCGTCGACGAAGCGCTGCGATTGCTGGCCCTTGCGCTGGATATCCTGCTGGAGCTGATCACGCTTCAGGCGCTCCAACTGTTGGCGCTCGCGCCAGTGCTCCTCGTGCTGTAGCTGCTCCACTTGGTTGTCGTGCTGCAGCCGCCGCATGTAGCCCTCCAGCAGCTGGCCGCGCAGCTCGTCGGCGCGCCGCAGTCGCTGCGTGAGTCGCATGCAGGTGTCCCGCTTGCGCAGTATGGCGTCCAGCTGCTGCTCCTCCAGCTGCAGATTGGCCGCCTCGCTGCGGCGCGTCTCCTCGCAGCGGCGCTGGCAGAGCGTCAGGTCGCGCTCCAGCCGCTGGGCCGCCAAGCGCTGCTTGGCCGCCGCATCTTTGGCGTCGAGGGCGCCGCGCAGGCGCCGCAGCTCGGCGAGATCGCGCTCGGCCAGCGCCTGCAGGCGCGCCTTGGTCAGCAGATAGTCCTGGAACTGTTTGTCGTGTACGGCGCGCTTGTACTCCTCCAGCTGCTCGCACTTGAGCAGCTGGCGCTCGAGCCGCTCGTTCTCCCAGTACTTGCGCGCCAGCCAGGCGTGCTCCTTGTCCGCCGCCACCTGGCTGCGCTTCACGGCCATCCGGTTGAGTATCTTCTGGTCGTGGCTGGGCACCTGCGCGTACGCGGCCCGCACCGTCGGCGCCAAGCACAGACTCGCCATCGAGGCGCACAGCGATCCGCCGCGCCCCAACTGCGACTGCGACTGCGACGGCGCCAGCGGCACCAGCGCCATGTTCTCCTGCGACTTGGACCGGGCCCTGATGCCGCTGATGGCCAGCGGCGACGCCTCGCCGGCTGTCAGCGATCCAAACACAGTCTGCGGAATGGGGAAATTATTGACGGAAGTTTATAAATGCTTATAGGAAATAACTGCTAAACTTATCGAGATCATTTAAATATATTTAAAAACCAAAGCGTAAAGGTGTAGTACTTGAATTGCGTTTTCTTTTCATATTTTGGGCAAAATCTAAAAAATTCCTTATCTGCATCTACTACGAGAACGTAATATAAGAATTTGTGACTGTATAGTCTCCCAGATATGCTAAGAAAACCAAGTCTTAAAATCGATTTTTATCGATAGTAAGGAAGTATATCGAATAAAAAAGGAAAAGCTCTTTCTGCGTGCGATTTCGAAGAATCCATAGTCGAAAATTTAATGTCTCTAGCTTTTGTAGTTTCCCAGATCGCTGCATTCCTACAGACGAATGGACAGACGGCTAACATGACATGGCTAAATCGACTCAGCTCGTTGTCCTAGTCAGGAATATATATACCGTATGCCTCCTCTTGCCTGTTACATACGTTGGCATAAAACCATTGTTTACCCATTTTCGTTGGGTTCAGGATATAAAAACGAACATAAACTTAATAAAATATAGTGTATTTCAATCTGTAATCGATTTGTTTATTGTCAAAAGACAGATCACAAAATTAAATAATTGTTAAATTTATAATAATTGTTATTAATGGTGCCAATTATTTATAGCATAAAGTCAAATAAAAGGGTTCGCTGCATAAATAAAAATAAATAAAAATCAAGTAAGAACGTTGTAGTATGACATAGCCCACTACGTAATACTCGTTCACTGTACACAATAGATACTCATTTTCGAAAATTTTTCCAAATTCATAAATACAAATTTATATTTTTGACAAGTAAAGCTCTCGGATCCATAGCTCGCATATTTCTAATGCCCATAACTTTCTCAAAACTGAACCGATTTTCATGTCCGATGGCATTTTTTATTTGATTTATCATCTAGATTCGGCATTTCTATATATTTATTTTTAAAAATAAAATTTTTTTTTGACATTTTTGGTGAAAAAAGCATGTACTCCCCCCTTACTTTCATTTTTTCAAAATTTTAATTTCCAAATTAACAATTTTAATCGATTGTGGTTGTCATAATTAGCATAAAAAACATCATTAAAACCGATTCTGAGGGTGTCAAATTTTTGGTCAAAAATCATGCAAAAATTGACAAAAATTTTTACATGTAAAGCCCCCAAATCCATATCTCCCATACTTCAATCTCCCATAACTTTGTCAAAACTTAACCGATTTTCATGGTTGATGCCATTTTGATCATGGTTTGTCCTCTAGATTGATTCGGCATTTCAATATATTCATTTTAGAAAATAAAATTTTTTTTCACATTTTTGGAAAATTTTTTTTTTCAAAATTTAAAAATCCAAATTAACAATTTTAATCGATTGTGGTTGTCATAATTAGCATAAAAAACATCATTAAAACCGATTCTGAGGGTGTCAAATTTTTTGTCAAAAATCATGCAAAAATTGACCAAAATTTTGACATGTAAAGCCCCCAAATCCATATCTCCCATACTTCAATCTCCCATAACTTTGTCAAAACTTAACCGATTTTCATGGTTGATGGCATTTTGATCATGGTTTGTCCTCTAGATTGATTCGGCATTTCAATATATTCATTTTTGAAAATAAAATTATTTTTCACATTTTTGGTGAAAAAAGCATGTACTCCCCCCTTACTCATTTTCGAAAAATTTTTTTTTCAAAATTTAAAAATCCAAATTAACAATTTTAATCGATTGTGGTTGTCATAATTAGCATAAAAAACATCATTAAAACCGATTCTGAGGGTGTCAAATTTTTTGTCAAAAATCATGCAAAAATTGACAAAAATTTTGACATGTAAAGCCCCCAGATCCATATCTCCCATACTTCAATCTCCCATAACTTTGTCAAAACTTAACCGATTTTCATGGTTGATGGCATTTTGATCATGGTTTGTCCTCTAGTTTGATACGGCATTTCAATATATTAATTTTTGAAAATAATAATCGCAATTCTAATGGTATTTTTGGATCATTTGAGGCCCATAGACATGGGAAATGATAACTTCCATTAATAATTGTAAGGTAAATTTTCAAATGCTCATAACTTCTAAACGGAGCGTCTAATCGCAATTCTAATGGTATTTTTGGATCATTTGAGGCCCATAGACATGGGAAATGATAACTTCCATTAATAATTGTAAGGTAAATTTTCAAATGCTCATAACTTCTAAACGGAGCGTCTAATCGCAATTCTAATGGTATTTTTGGATCATTTGAGGCCCATAGATATGGGAAATGATAACTTCCATTAATAATTGTAAGGTAAATTTTCAAATGCTCATAACTTCTAAACGGAGCGTCTAATCGCAATTCTAATGGTATTTTTGGATCATTTGAGGCCCATAGATATGGGAAATGATAACTTCCATTAATAATTGTAAGGTAAATTTTCAAATGCTCATAACTTCTAAACGGAGCGTCTAATCGCAATTCTAATGGTATTTTTGGATCATTTGAGGCCCATAGATATGGGAAATGATAACTTCCATTAATAATTGTAAGGTAAATTTTCAAATGCTCATAACTTCTAAACGGAGCGTCTAATCGCAATTCTAATGGTATTTTTGGATCATTTGAGGCCCATAGATATGGGAAATGATAACTTCCATTAATAATTGTAAGGTAAATTTTCAAATGCTCATAACTTCTAAACGGAGCGTCTAATCGCAATTCTAATGGTATTTTTGGATCATTTGAGGCCCATAGATATGGGAAATGATAACTTCCATTAATAATTGTAAGGTAAATTTTCAAATGCTCATAACTTCTAAACGGAGCGTCTAATCGCAATTCTAATGGTATTTTTGGATCATTTGAGGCCCATAGATATGGGAAATGATAACTTCCATTAATAATTGTAAGGTAAATTTTCAAATGCTCATAACTTCTAAACGGAGCGTCTAATCGCAATTCTAATGGTATTTTTGGATCATTTGAGGCCCATAGATATGGGAAATGATAACTTCCATTAATAATTGTAAGGTAAATTTTCAAATGCTCATAACTTCTAAACGGAGCGTCTAATCGCAATTCTAATGGTATTTTTGGATCATTTGAGGCCCATAGACATGGGAAATGATAACTTCCATTAATAATTGTAAGGTAAATTTTCAAATGCTCATAACTTCTAAACGGAGCGTCTAATCGCAATTCTAATGGTATTTTTGGATCATTTGAGGCCCATAGATATGGGAAATGATAACTTCCATTAATAATTGTAAGGTAAATTTTCAAATGCTCATAACTTCTAAACGGAGCGTCTAATCGCAATTCTAATGGTATTTTTGGATCATTTGAGGCCCATAGATATGGGAAATGATAACTTCCATTAATAATTGTAAGGTAAATTTTCAAATGCTCATAACTTCTAAACGGAGCGTCTAATCGCAATTCTAATGGTATTTTTGGATCATTTGAGGCCCATAGATATGGGAAATGATAACTTCCATTAATAATTGTAAGGTAAATTTTCAAATGCTCATAACTTCTAAACGGAGCGTCTAATCGCAATTCTAATGGTATTTTTGGATCATTTGAGGCCCATAGATATGGGAAATGATAACTTCCATTAATAATTGTAAGGTAAATTTTCAAATGCTCATAACTTCTAAACGGAGCGTCTAATCGCAATTCTAATGGTATTTTTGGATCATTTGAGGCCCATAGATATGGGAAATGATAACTTCCATTAATAATTGTAAGGTAAATTTTCAAATGCTCATAACTTCTAAACGGAGCGTCTAATCGCAATTCTAATGGTATTTTTGGATCATTTGAGGCCCATAGATATGGGAAATGATAACTTCCATTAATAATTGTAAGGTAAATTTTCAAATGCTCATAACTTCTAAACGGAGCGTCTAATCGCAATTCTAATGGTATTTTTGGATCATTTGAGGCCCATAGATATGGGAAATGATAACTTCCATTAATAATTGTAAGGTAAATTTTCAAATGCTCATAACTTCTAAACGGAGCGTCTAATCGCAATTCTAATGGTATTTTTGGATCATTTGAGGCCCATAGATATGGGAAATGATAACTTCCATTAATAATTGTAAGGTAAATTTTCAAATGCTCATAACTTCTAAACGGAGCGTCTAATCGCAATTCTAATGGTATTTTTGGATCATTTGAGGCCCATAGATATGGGAAATGATAACTTCCATTAATAATTGTAAGGTAAATTTTCAAATGCTCATAACTTCTAAACGGAGCGTCTAATCGCAATTCTAATGGTATTTTTGGATCATTTGAGGCCCATAGATATGGGAAATGATAACTTCCATTAATAATTGTAAGGTAAATTTTCAAATGCTCATAACTTCTAAACGGAGCGTCTAATCGCAATTCTAATGGTATTTTTGGATCATTTGAGGCCCATAGATATGGGAAATGATAACTTCCATTAATAATTGTAAGGTAAATTTTCAAATGCTCATAACTTCTAAACGGAGCGTCTAATCGCAATTCTAATGGTATTTTTGGATCATTTGAGGCCCATAGATATGGGAAATGATAACTTCCATTAATAATTGTAAGGTAAATTTTCAAATGCTCATAACTTCTAAACGGAGCGTCTAATCGCAATTCTAATGGTATTTTTGGATCATTTGAGGCCCATAGATATGGGAAATGATAACTTCCATTAATAATTGTAAGGTAAATTTTCAAATGCTCATAACTTCTAAACGGAGCGTCTAATCGCAATTCTAATGGTATTTTTGGATCATTTGAGGCCCATAGATATGGGAAATGATAACTTCCATTAATAATTGTAAGGTAAATTTTCAAATGCTCATAACTTCTAAACGGAGCGTCTAATCGCAATTCTAATGGTATTTTTGGATCATTTGAGGCCCATAGATATGGGAAATGATAACTTCCATTAATAATTGTAAGGTAAATTTTCAAATGCTCATAACTTCTAAACGGAGCGTCTAATCGCAATTCTAATGGTATTTTTGGATCATTTGAGGCCCATAGATATGGGAAATGATAACTTCCATTAATAATTGTAAGGTAAATTTTCAAATGCTCATAACTTCTAAACGGAGCGTCTAATCGCAATTCTAATGGTATTTTTGGATCATTTGAGGCCCATAGATATGGGAAATGATAACTTCCATTAATAATTGTAAGGTAAATTTTCAAATGCTCATAACTTCTAAACGGAGCGTCTAATCGCAATTCTAATGGTATTTTTGGATCATTTGAGGCCCATAGATATGGGAAATGATAACTTCCATTAATAATTGTAAGGTAAATTTTCAAATGCTCATAACTTCTAAACGGAGCGTCTAATCGCAATTCTAATGGTATTTTTGGATCATTTGAGGCCCATAGATATGGGAAATGATAACTTCCATTAATAATTGTAAGGTAAATTTTCAAATGCTCATAACTTCTAAACGGAGCGTCTAATCGCAATTCTAATGGTATTTTTGGATCATTTGAGGCCCATAGATATGGGAAATGATAACTTCCATTAATAATTGTAAGGTAAATTTTCAAATGCTCATAACTTCTAAACGGAGCGTCTAATCGCAATTCTAATGGTATTTTTGGATCATTTGAGGCCCATAGATATGGGAAATGATAACTTCCATTAATAATTGTAAGGTAAATTTTCAAATGCTCATAACTTCTAAACGGAGCGTCTAATCGCAATTCTAATGGTATTTTTGGATCATTTGAGGCCCATAGATATGGGAAATGATAACTTCCATTAATAATTGTAAGGTAAATTTTCAAATGCTCATAACTTCTAAACGGAGCGTCTAATCGCAATTCTAATGGTATTTTTGGATCATTTGAGGCCCATAGATATGGGAAATGATAACTTCCATTAATAATTGTAAGGTAAATTTTCAAATGCTCATAACTTCTAAACGGAGCGTCTAATCGCAATTCTAATGGTATTTTTGGATCATTTGAGGCCCATAGATATGGGAAATGATAACTTCCATTAATAATTGTAAGGTAAATTTTCAAATGCTCATAACTTCTAAACGGAGCGTCTAATCGCAATTCTAATGGTATTTTTGGATCATTTGAGGCCCATAGATATGGGAAATGATAACTTCCATTAATAATTGTAAGGTAAATTTTCAAATGCTCATAACTTCTAAACGGAGCGTCTAATCGCAATTCTAATGGTATTTTTGGATCATTTGAGGCCCATAGATATGGGAAATGATAACTTCCATTAATAATTGTAAGGTAAATTTTCAAATGCTCATAACTTCTAAACGGAGCGTCTAATCGCAATTCTAATGGTATTTTTGGATCATTTGAGGCCCATAGATATGGGAAATGATAACTTCCATTAATAATTGTAAGGTAAATTTTCAAATGCTCATAACTTCTAAACGGAGCGTCTAATCGCAATTCTAATGGTATTTTTGGATCATTTGAGGCCCATAGATATGGGAAATGATAACTTCCATTAATAATTGTAAGGTAAATTTTCAAATGCTCATAACTTCTAAACGGAGCGTCTAATCGCAATTCTAATGGTATTTTTGGATCATTTGAGGCCCATAGATATGGGAAATGATAACTTCCATTAATAATTGTAAGGTAAATTTTCAAATGCTCATAACTTCTAAACGGAGCGTCTAATCGCAATTCTAATGGTATTTTTGGATCATTTGAGGCCCATAGATATGGGAAATGATAACTTCCATTAATAATTGTAAGGTAAATTTTCAAATGCTCATAACTTCTAAACGGAGCGTCTAATCGCAATTCTAATGGTATTTTTGGATCATTTGAGGCCCATAGATATGGGAAATGATAACTTCCATTAATAATTGTAAGGTAAATTTTCAAATGCTCATAACTTCTAAACGGAGCGTCTAATCGCAATTCTAATGGTATTTTTGGATCATTTGAGGCCCATAGATATGGGAAATGATAACTTCCATTAATAATTGTAAGGTAAATTTTCAAATGCTCATAACTTCTAAACGGAGCGTCTAATCGCAATTCTAATGGTATTTTTGGATCATTTGAGGCCCATAGATATGGGAAATGATAACTTCCATTAATAATTGTAAGGTAAATTTTGCAAATGCTCATAACTTCTAAACGGAGCGTCTAATCGCAATTCTAATGGTATTTTTGGATCATTTGAGGCCCATAGATATGGGAAATGATAACTTCCATTAATAATTGTAAGGTAAATTTTCAAATGCTCATAACTTCTAAACGGAGCGTCTAATCGCAATTCTAATGGTATTTTTGGATCATTTGAGGCCCATAGATATGGGAAATGATAACTTCCATTAATAATTGTAAGGTAAATTTTCAAATGCTCATAACTTCTAAACGGAGCGTCTAATCGCAATTCTAATGGTATTTTTGGATCATTTGAGGCCCATAGATATGGGAAATGATAACTTCCATTAATAATTGTAAGGTAAATTTTCAAATGCTCATAACTTCTAAACGGAGCGTCTAATCGCAATTCTAATGGTATTTTTGGATCATTTGAGGCCCATAGATATGGGAAATGATAACTTCCATTAATAATTGTAAGGTAAATTTTCAAATGCTCATAACTTCTAAACGGAGCGTCTAATCGCAATTCTAATGGTATTTTTGGATCATTTGAGGCCCATAGATATGGGAAATGATAACTTCCATTAATAATTGTAAGGTAAATTTTCAAATGCTCATAACTTCTAAACGGAGCGTCTAATCGCAATTCTAATGGTATTTTTGGATCATTTGAGGCCCATAGATATGGGAAATGATAACTTCCATTAATAATTGTAAAGGTAAATTTTCAAACGCTCATAACTTCTAAACGGAGCGTCTAATCGCAATTCTGAATGGTATTTTTGGATCATTTTAGGCCCATAGATATGGGAAATGATAACTTCCATTAATAATTGTAAGGTAAATTTTCAAATGCTCATAACTTCTAAACGGAGACGTCTAATCGCAATTTTAATGGTATTTTTGGATCACTTTTGAAGGCCCATAGATATGGAAAATGTTAACTTCCATTAATAAATTGTAAGGTAAATTTTTCAAATGCTCATAACTTCTAAACGGAGACGTCTAAATCGCAATTTGAATGGTATTTTTGGATCATCTCTAGGCCCATAGATATGGAAAATGTTAACTTCCATTAATAATTGTAAGGTAAATTTTCAAATGCTCATAACTTCTAAACGAAACGTCTAATCGCAATTTGGATGGTATTTTTGGATCATCTCTGAGGCCCATAGATATGGAAAATGTCAACTTCCATTAATAATTTTAATGTAAATTTTCAAATGCTCATAACTTCTAAACGAAACGTCGAATCGCAATTTGAATGGTATTTTTGGATCACTCTAGGCCCATAGATATGGAAAATGTCAACTTCCATTAATAATTTTGATGTAAATTTTTCAAATGCTCATAACTTCTAAACGAAGACGTCAAATCGCAATTTGGATGGTATTTTTGGATCTCTCTAGGCCCATAGATATGGAAAATGTCAACTTCCATTAATAATTTTAATGTAAATTTTCAAATGCCCATAACTTCTAAACGAAGGCTATCGAATTCTAATGGATATTTTTGGATCACTCTGAGGCCCATAGATATGGAAAATGTCAACTTCCATTAATAATTTTAATGTAAATTTTCAAATGCTCATAACTTCTAAACGATACGTCGAATCGCAATTTGGATGGTATTTTTGGATCACTCTAGACCCATAGATATGGAAAATGTCAACTTCCATTAATGAAATTGAAGCAAATTTTTTCAAATGCTCATAACTTCTAAACGAAGACGTTAAATCGCAATTTGGATGGTATTTTTGGATCACTCTAGGCCCATAGATATGGAAAATGTCAACTTCCATTAATAATTTTGATGTAAATTTTCAAATGCCCATAACTTCTAAACAAGACGTCAAATCGCAATTTGGATGGTATTTTTGGATCACTCTAGACCCATAGATTTGGAAAATGTCAACTTCCATTAAAAAATTTAAAGCAAATTTTTCAAATGCCCATAACTTCTAAAGAAGACGTTAAGTCGCAATTTGGATGGTATTTTTGGATCTCTCTAGGCACATAGATATGAAAAATGTCAACTTCCATTAATAATTTTAATGCCCATAGCTTCGAAACGATACGTCTTATCGCAATTTGGATGGTATTTTTGGATCTCTCTAGGCACATAGATATGAAAAATGTCAACTTCCATTAATAATTTTGATGTAAATTTTCAAATGCCCATAACTTCTAAACTATACGTCGAATCGCAATTTGGATGGTAGTTTTGGATCTCTCTATACCCATAGATATGGGAAAATGTCAACTTCTATTAATAATTTTAATGTAAATTTTCAAATGCCCATAACTTCTAAACAAGACGTCAAATCGCAATTTGGATGGTATTTTTGGATCTCTCTAGGCACATAGATATGAAAAATGTCAACTTCCATTAATTCCAATTTTCAAATGCCCATAACTTCTAAACGATACGTCGAATCGCAATTTGGATGGTATTTTTGGATCACTCTAGACCCATAGATATGGAAAATGTCAACTTCCATTAATAATTTTAATGTAAATTTTCAAATGCTCATAACTTCTAAACTATACGTCGAATCGCAATTTGGATGGTATTTTTGGATCACTCTAGGCCCATAGATATGGAAAATGTCAACTTCCATTAATAATTTTAATGTAAATTTTCAAATGCCCATAACTTCTAAACAATACGTCGAATCGCAATTTGGATGGTATTTTTGGATCACTCTGGACCCATAGACATGGAAAATGTCAACTTCTATTAATAATTTTCATATAAATTTTCAAATGCCCATAACTTCTAAACAAGACGTTAAATCGCAATTTGGATGGTATTTTTTGATCACTCTAGATTTGATATAGATATGGAAAATGTCAACTTCCATTAATAATTTTGAAGTAAATTTTTTCAAATGCCCATAACTTCTAAACAAGACGTTTAATCGCAATTTGAATGGTATTTTTGGATCACTTTAGATATGATATAGATATGGAAAATGTCAACTTCCATTAATAAATCTGAAGCAAATTTTTTCAAATGCCCATAACTTCTAAAGAAGACGTTAAGTCGCAATTTGGATGGTATTTTTGGATCTCTCTAGGCACATAGATATGAAAAATGTCAACTTCCATTAATAATTTTCATATAAATTTTCAAATGCCCATAACTTCTAAACTATACGTCGAATCGCAATTTGGATGGTATTTTTGGATCACTCTAGACCCATAGATTTGGAAAATGTCAACTTCCATTAATAAATTTGATGCAAATTTTTTCAAATGCCCATAACTTCTAAAGAAGACGTTAAATCGCAATTTGGATGGTATTTTGGATCTCTCTAGGCACATAGATATGGAAAATGTCAACTTCTATTAATAATTTTAATGTAGATTTTCAAATGCCTATCACTTCTAAACAAGACGTCAAATTTTTGGATCACTCTAGACCCATAGATATGGAAAATGTCAACTTCCATTAATAATTTTTATATAAATTTTCAAATGCCCATAACTTCTAAACTATACGTCGATTCGCAATTTGGATGGTATTTTTGGATCACTCTAGACCCATAGATTTGGAAAATGTCAACTTCCATTAATGAATTTGAAGCAAATTTTTTCAAATGCTCATAACTTCTAAACAAGACGTTAAATCGCAATTTGGATGGTATTTTTGGATCACTCTAGGCCCATAGATATGGAAAATGTCAACTTCCATTAATAATTTTCATGTAAATTTTCAAATGCCCAAAACTTCTAAACAAGACGTCTAATCGCAATTTGGATGGTATTTTTGGATCTCTCTAGGCCCACAGATATTAAAAATGTCAACATCCATTAATAATTTTAAATGCCCATAACTTCGAAACGATACGTCGAATCGCAATTTGGATGGTATTTTTGGATCTCTCTAGGCACATAGATATGAAAAATGTCAACTTCCATTAATAATTTTGATGTAAATTTTCAAATGCCCAAAACTTCTAAACTATACGTCGAATCGCAATTTGGATGGTAGTTTTGGATCTCTCTATACCGATAGATATGGAAAATGTCAACTTCTATTAATAATTTTAATGTACATTTTCAAATGCCCATAACTTCTAAACAAGACGTCAAATCGCAATTTGGATGGTATTTTTGGATCACTCTAGACCCATAGATATGGAAAATGTCAACTTCAATTAATAATTTTCATTTAAATTTTCAAATGCTCATAACTTTTGAAGTTGGATGGTATTTTTGGATCACTCTAGGCCCATAGATATGGAAAATGTCAACTTCCATTAATAATTTTCATATAAATTTTCAAATGCCCATAACTTCTAAACTATATGTCGAATCGCAATTTGGATGGTATTTTTGGATCACTCTGGACCCATAGATATGGAAAATGTCAACTTCTATTAATAATTTTCATATAAATTTTCAAATGCCCATAACTTCTAAACAAGACGTTAAATCGCAATTTGGATGGTATTTTTGGAGTACTCTAGGCCCACAGATATGGAAAATGTCAACTTCCATTGATAATTTTCATTTAAGTTTTCAAATGCCCATAACTTCTAAACAAGACGTCAAATCGCAATTTGGATGGTATTTTTTGATCACTCTAGATATGATATAGATATGGAAAATGTCAACTTCCATTAATAAATCTGAAGCAAATTTTTTCAAATGCCCATAACTTCTAAACAAGACGTTTAATCGCAATTTGGATGGTATTTTTGGATCACGTTAGATATGATATAGATATGGAAAATGTCAACTTCCATTAATAAATTTGAAGCAAATTTTTTCAAATGCCCATAACTTGTAAACAAGACATTAAATCGCAATTTGGATGGTATTTTTGGATCTCTCTAGGCACATAGATATGAAAAATGTCAACTTCCATTAATAATTTTCATATAAATTTTCAAATGCCCATAACTTCTAAACTATACGTCGAATCGCAATTTGGATGGTATTTTTGGATCACTCTAGACCCATAGATTTGGAAAATGTCAACTTCCATTAATAAATTTGATGCAAATTTTTTCAAATGCCCATAACTTCTAAAGAAGACGTTAAGTCGCAATTTGGATGGTATTTTTGGATCTCTCTAGGCACATAGATATGGAAAATGTCAACTTCTATTAATAATTTTAATGTAAATTTTCAAATGCCTATCACTTCTAAACAAGACGTAAAATTTTTGGATCACTCTAGACCCATAGATATGGAAAATGTCAACTTCCATTAATAATTTTCATATAAATTTTCAAATGCTCATAACTTCTAAACTATACGTCGAATCGCAATTTGGATGGTATTTTTGGATCACTCTAGACCCATAGATTTGGAAAATGTCAACTTCCATTAATGAATTTGAAGCAAATTTTTTCAAATGCTCATAACTTCTAAACAAGACGTTAAATCGCAATTTGGATGGTATTTTTGGATCACTCTAGGCCCATAGATATGGAAAATGTCAACTTCCATTAATATTTTGATGTAAATTTTCAAATGCCCATCATTTCTAAACAAGACGTCAAATCGCAATTTGGATGGTATTTTTGGATCACTCTAGACCCATAGATTTGGAAAATGTCAACTTCCATTAAAAAATTTAAAGCAAATTTTTTCAAATGCCCATAACTTCTAAAGAAGACGTTAAGTCGCAATTTGGATGGTATTTTTGGATCTCTCTAGGCACATAGATATGAAAAATGTCAACTTCCATTAATAATTTTAATGCCCATAGCTTCGAAACGATACGTCTTATCGCAATTTGGATGGTATTTTTGGATCTCTCTAGGCACATAGATATGAAAAATGTCAACTTCCATTAATAATTTTGATGTAAATTTTCAAATGCCCAAAACTTCTAAACTATACGTCGAATCGCAATTTGGATGGTAGTTTTGGATCTCTCTATACCGATAGATATGGAAAATGTCAACTTCTATTAATAATTTTAATGTACATTTTCAAATGCCCATAACTTCTAAACAAGACGTCAAATTGCAATTTGGATGGTATTTTTGGATCTCTCTAGGCACATAGATATGAAAAATGTCAACTTCCATTAATAATTTTAATGCCCATAGCTTCGAAACGATACGTCGAATCGCAATTTGGATGGTAGTTTTGGATCACTCTATACCCATAGATATGGAAAATGTCAACTTCCATTAATAATTTTCATTTAAATTTTCAAATGCTCATAACTTCTAAACTATACGTCGATTCGAAATTTGGATGGTATTTTTGGATCACTCTAGGCCCATAGATATGAAAAATGTCAACTTCCATTAATATTTTTATGTAAATTTTCAAATGCCCATAACTTCTAAAGTATACGTCGAATCGCAATTTGGATGGTATTTTTGGAGCACTCTGGACCCATAGATATGGAAAATGTCAACTTCTATTAATAATTTTCATATAAATTTTCAAATGCCCATAACTTCTAAACAAGACGTTAAATCGCAATTTGGATGCTATTTTTGGAGCACTCTAGGCCCACAGATATGGAAAATGTCAACTTCCATTGATAATTTTCATTTAAGTTTTCAAATGCCCATAACTTCTAAACAAGACGTCAAATCGCAATTTGGATGGTATTTTTTGATCACTCTAGATATGATATAGATATGGAAAATGTCAACTTCCATTAATAAATCTGAAGCAAATTTTTTCAAATGCCCATAACTTCTAAAGAAGACGTTAAGTCGCAATTTGGATGGTATTTTTGGATCACTTTAGATATGATATAGATATGGAAAATGTCAACTTCCATTAATAAATTTGAAGTAAATTTTTTCAAATGCCCATAACTTGTAAACAAGACATTAAATCGCAATTTGGATGGTATTTTTGGATCTCTCTAGGCACATAGATATGAAAAATGTCAACTTCCATTAATATTTTGATGTAAATTTTCAAATGCCCATCATTTCTAAACAAGACGTCAAATCGCAATTTGGATGGTATTTTTGGATCACTCTAGACCCATCGATTTGGAAAATGTCAACTTCCATTAATAAATTTGATGCAAATTTTTTCAAATGCCCATAACTTCTAAACAAGACGTTAAATCGCAATTTGGATGCTATTGTTGGATCACTCTAGGCCCATAGATATGGAAAATGTCAACTTCCATTAATAATTTTCATATAAATTTTCAAATGCCCATAACTTCTAAACTATACGTCTAATCGCAATTTGGATGGTATTTTTGGATCTCTCTAGGCACATAGATATGGAAAATATCAACTTCTATTAATAATTTTAATGTAGATTTTCAAATGCCTATCACTTCTAAACAAGACGTCAAATTTTTGGATCACTCTAGACCCATAGATATGGAAAATGTCAACTTCCATTAATAATTTTTATATACATTTTCAAATGCCCATAACTTCTAAACTATACGTCGATTCGAAATTTGGATGGTATTTTTGGATCACTCTAGACCCATAGATTTGGAAAATGTCAACTTCCATTAATGAATTTGAAGAAAATTTTTTCAAATGCTCATAACTTCTAAACAAGACGTTAAATCGCAATTTGGATGGTATTTTTGGATCACTCTAGGCCCATAGATATGGAAAATGTCAACTTCCATTAATAATTTTCATGTAAATTTTCAAATGCCCATAACTTCTAAACTAGACGTCAAATCGCAATTTGGATGGTATTTTTGGATCTCTCTAGGCACATAGATATGAAAAATGTCAACTTCCATTAATAATTTTCAAATGCCCATAACTTCTAAACAAGACGTCTAATCGCAATTTGGATGGTATTTTTGGATCACTCTAGACCCATAGATATGGAAAATGTCAACTTCCATTAATAATTTTTATGTAAATTTTCAAATGCCCATAACTTCTAAACTAGACGTCGAATCGCAATTTGGATGGTATTTTTGGATCGCTCTAGACCAATAGATATGGAAAATCTCAACTTCCATTAATAATTTTCATATAAATTTTCAAATGCCCAAAACTTCTAAACTCTACGTCGAATCGCAATTTGGATGGTATTTTTGGATCACTCTAGACCCATAGATTTGGAAAATGTCAACTTCCATTAATAATTTTGATGTAAATTTTTTCAAATGCCCATAACTTCTAAAGAAGACGTTAAATCGCAACTTGGAAGGTAATTTTGGATCTCTCTAGGCACATAGATATGAAAAATGTCTACTTCCATTAATAATTTTAATGTAAATTTTCAAATGCCATCACTTCTAAACAAGACGTCAAATTTTTGGATCACTCTAGACCCATAGATATGGAAAATGTCAACTTCCATTAATAATTTTGATGTAAATTTTTTCAAATGCCCATAACTTCTAAAGAAGACGTTAAATCGCAATTTGGATGGTATTTTTGGATCTCTCTAGGCACATAGATATGAAAAATGTCAACTTCCATTAATAATTTTAATGTAAATTTTCAAATGCCCAAAACTTCTAAACAAGACGTCAAATGATTTTGGATCTCTCTAGGCACATAGATATGGAAAATGTCAACTTCTATTAATAATTTTAATGTAAATTTTCAAATGCCTATCACTTCTAAACAAGACGTAAAATTTTTGGATCACTCTAGACCCATAGATATGGAAAATGTCAACTTCCATTAATAATTTTCATTTAAATTTTCAAATGCCCATAACTTCTAAACTATACGTCGAATCGCAATTTGGATGGTATTTTTGGATCACTCTAGACCCATAGATTTGGAAAATGTCAACTTCCATTAATGAATTTGAAGCAAATTTTTTCAAATGCCCATAACTTCTAAACAAGACGTTAAATCGCAATTTGGATGGTATTTTTGGATCTCTCTAGGCACATAGATATGGAAAATGTCAACTTCCATTAATAATTTTGATGTAAATTTTCAAATGCCCATAATTTCTAAACAAGACGTCAAATCGCAATTTGGATGGTATTTTTGGATCACTCTAGACCCATAGATTTGGAAAATGTCAACTTCCATTAAAAAATTTAAAGCAAATTTTTTCAAATGCCCATAACTTCTAAAGAAGACGTTAAGTCGCAATTTGGATGGTATTTTTGGATCTCTCTAGGCACATAGATATGAAAAATGTCAACTTCCATTAATAATTTTAATGCCCATAGCTTCGAAACGATACGTCTTATCGCAATTTGGATGGTATTTTTGGATCTCTCTAGGCACATAGATATGAAAAATGTCAACTTCCATTAATAATTTTGATGTAAATTTTCAAATGCCCAAAACTTCTAAACTATACGTCGAATCGCAATTTGGATGGTAGTTTTGGATCTCTCTATACCGATAGATATGGAAAATGTCAACTTCTATTAATAATTTTAATGTACATTTTCAAATGCCCATAACTTCTAAACAAGACGTCAAATTGCAATTTGGATGGTATTTTTGGATCTCTCTAGGCACATAGATATGAAAAATGTCAACTTCCATTAATAATTTTAATGCCCATAGCTTCGAAACGATACGTCGAATCGCAATTTGGATGGTAGTTTTGGATCACTCTATACCCATAGATATGGGAAATGTCAACTTCCATTAATAATTTTCATATAAGTTTTCAAATGCCCATAACTTCTAAACTATAAGTCGAATCGCAATTTGGATGGTATTTTTGGATCACTCTAGGCCCATAGATATGAAAAATGTCAACTTCCATTAATAATTTTTATGTAAATTTTCAAATGCCCATAACTTCTAAACTATACGTCGAATCGCAATTTGGATGGTATTTTTGGATCACTCTAGACCCATAGATATGGAAAATGTCAACTTCCATTAATAATTTTCATATAAATTTTCAAATGCCCATAACTTCTAAACAAGACGTTAAATCGCAATTTGGATGGTATTTTTGGATCACTCTAGGCCCATAGATATGGAAAATGTCAACTTCCATTAATAATTTTCATTTAAGTTTTCAAATGCCCATAACTTCTAAACAAGACGTCAAATCGCAATTTGGATGGTATTTTTTGATCACTCTAGATATGATATAGATATGGAAAATGTCAACTTCCATTAATAAATTTGATGCAAATTTTTTCAAATCCCCATAACTTCTAAACAAGACGTTTAATCACAATTTGAATGACATTTTTGGATCACGTTAGATATGATATAGATATGGAAAATGTCAACTTCCATTAATAAATTTGAAGCAAATTTTTTCAAATGCCCATAACTTCTAAACAAGACGTTAAATCGCAATTTGGATGGTATTTTTGGATCTCTCTAGGCACATAGATATGAAAAATGTCAACTTCCATTAATAATTTTCATATAAATTTTCAAATGCCCATAACTTCTAAACTATACGTCGAATCGCAATTTGGATGGTATTTTTGGATCACTCTAGACCCATAGATTTGGAAAATGTCAACTTCCATCAATAAATTTGATGCAAATTTTTTCAAATGCCCATAACTTCTAAACAAGACGTTAAATCGCAATTTGGATGGTATTTTTGGATCACTCTAGGCCCATAGATTTGGAAAATGTCAACTTCCATTAATAATTTTAATGTAAATTTTCAAATGCCCATAACTTCTAAACAATACGTCAAATCGCAATTTGGATGGTATTTTTTGATCTCTCTAGGCACATAGATATGGAAAATGTCAACTTCCATTAATAATTTTAATGTAGATTTTCAAATGCCTATAACTTCTAAACAAGACGTCAAATCGAATTTGATGGGATCACTCTAGACCCATAGATATGGAAAATGTCAACTTCCATTAATAATTTTAATATAAATTTTCAAATGCCCATAACTTCTAAACTATACGTCGAATCGCAATTTGGATGGTATTTTTGGATCACTCTAGACCCATAGATTTGGAAAATGTCAACTTCCATTAATAAATTTGATGCAAATTTTTTCAAATGCCCATAACTTCTAAACAAGACGTTAAATCGCAATTTGGATGGTATTTTTGGATCACTCTAGGCCCATAGATTTGGAAAATGTCAACTTCCATTAATAATTTTCATATAAATTTTCAAATGCCCATAACTTCTAAACAAGACGTTAAATCGCAATTTGGATGGTATTTTTGGATCTCTCTAGGCACATAGATATGAAAAATGTCAACTTCCATTAATAATTTTAATGCCCGTAGCTTCGAAACAATACGTCTAATCGCAATTTGGATGGTATTTTTGGATCACTCTAGACCCATAGATATGGAAAATCTCAACTTCCATTAATAATTTTCATATAAATTTTCAAATGCCCATAACTTCTAAACTATACGTCGAATCGCAATTTGGATGGTATTTTTGGATCACTCTAGACCCATAGATATGGAAAATGTCAACTTCCATTAATAATTTTCATATAAATTTTCAAATGCCCATAACTTCTAAACTATACGTCGAATCGCAATTTGGATGGTATTTTTGGATCACTCTAGACCCATAGATTTGGAAAATGTCAACTTCCATTAATAAATTTGATGCAAATTTTTTCAAATGCCCATAACTTATAAAGAAGACGTTAAATCGCAATTTGGATGGTATTTTATATCTCTCTAGGCACATAGATATGGAAAATGTCAACTTCCATTAATAATTTTAATGTAAATTTTCAAATGCCAATAACTTCTAAACAAGACGTCAATAATTTTTGGATCACTCTAGACCCATAGATTTGGAAAATGTCAACTTCCATTAATAATTTTGATGTAAATTTTCAAATGCCCATAACTTCTAAACAAGACGTTAAATCGCAATTTGGATGGTATTTTTGGATCTCTCTAGGCACATAGATATGGAAAATGTCAACTTCCATTAATAATTTTAATGTAAATTTTCAAATGCCCATAACTTCTAAACAAGACGTCAAATTTTGGATCACTCTAGACCCATAGATTTGGAAAATGTCAACTTCCATCAATAAATTTGATGCAAATTTTTTCAAATGCCCATAACTTCTAAACAAGACGTTAAATCGCAATTTGGATGGTATTTTTTGATCTCTCTAAGCACATAGATATGGAAAATGTCAACTTCCATTAATAATATTAATGTAAATTTTTAAATGCGCATAACTTCTAAACCAGATCTCTCTAATCCCATAGATATGGAAAATGTCAACTTCCATTAATAATTTTCATATAAATTTTCAAATGCCCATAACTTCTAAACTATACGTCGAATCGCAATTTGGATGGTATTTTTGGATCACTCTAGACCCATAGATATGGAAAATGTCAACTTCCATTAATAATTTTAATGTAAATTTTCAAATGCCCATAACTTCTAAACAAGACGTCAAATCGCAATTTGGATGGTATTTTTGGATCACTCTAGACCCATAGATATGGAAAATGTCAACTTCCATTAATAATTTTGAAGTAAATTTTCAAATGCCCATAACTTCTAAACAAGACGTCAAATCGCAATTTGAATGGTATTTTTGGATCTCTCTAGACCCATAGATATGAAAAATGTCAACTTCCATTAATAATTTTAATGTAAATTTTCAAATGCCCATAACTTCTAAACAAGACGTCAAATCGCAATTTGGATGGTATTTTTGGATCACTCTAGACCCATAGATTTGGAAAATGTCAACTTCCATTAATAAATTTAATGTAAATTTTTCAAATGCCCAAAACTTCTAAACAAGACGTTAAATCGCAATTTGGATGGTATTTTTGGATCTCTCTAGGCACATAGATATGAAAAATGTCAACTTCCATTAATAATTTTAATGTAAATTTTCAAATGCCCATAACTTCTAAACAAGACGTCAAATCGCAATTTGGATGTTTTTTTTGGATCACTCTAGGCCCATAGATATGGAAAATGTCAACTTCCATTAATAATTTTCATTAAATTTTAAATGCCCATAACTTCTAAACAATACGTCGAATCGCAATATGGATGGTATTTTTGGATCACTCTAGACCCATAGATTTGGAAAATGTCAACTTCCATTAATAAATTTAATGCAAATTTTTTCAAATGCCCATAACTTCTAAACAAGACGTTAAATCGCAATTTGGATGGTATTTTTGGATCTCTCTAGGCACATAGATATGAAAAATGTCAACTTCCATTAATAATTTTCATTAAATTTAAATGCCCATAACTTCGAAACGATACGTCTAATCGCAATTTGGATGGTATTTTTGGATCTCTCTAGGCCCATAGATATGAAAAATGTCAACTTCCATTAATAATTTTCATGTAAATTTTCAAATGCCCATAACTTCTAAACAAGACGTCTAATCGCAATTTGGATGGTATTTTTGGATCTCTCTAGGCACATAGATATGAAAAATGTCAACTTCCATTAATAATTTTGATGTAAATTTTCAAATGCCCAAAACTTCTAAACAAGACGTTAAATCGCAATTTGGATGGTATTTTTGGATCTCTCTAGGCACATAGATATGGAAAATGTCAACTTCCATTAATAATTTTAATGTAAATTTTCAAATGCCCATAACTTCTAAACAAGACGTCAAATCGCAATTTGGATGGTATTTTTGGATCACTCTAGGCCCATAGATATGGAAAATGTCAACTTCCATTAATAATTTTCATTAAATTTAAATGCCCATAACTTCGAAACGATACGTCGAATCGCAATTTGGATGGTATTTTTGGATCTCTCTAGGCCCATAGATATGAAAAATGTCAACTTCCATTAATAATTTTAATGTAAATTTTCAAATGCCCATAACTTCTAAACTATACGTCGAATCGCAATTTGGATGGTATTTTTGGATCACTCTAGACCCATAGATATGGAAAATGTCAACTTCCATTAATAATTTTCATATAAATTTTCAAATGCCCATAACTTCTAAACAAGACGTCAAATCGCAATTTGGATGGTATTTTTGGATCACTCTAGATATGATATAGATATGGAAAATGTCAACTTCCATTAATAATTTTGATGTAAATTTTTCAAATGCCCATAACTTCTAAACAAGACGTTAAATCGCAATTTGAATGGTATTTTTGGATCACTTTAGATATGATATAAATATGGAAAATGTCAACTTCCATTAATAATTTTAAAGTAAATTTTTTCAAATGCCCATAACTTCTAAACCAGACGTTAAATCGCAATTTGGATGGTATTTTTTGATCTCTCTAAGCACATAGATATGGAAAATGTGAACTTCCATTAATAATTTTCATATAAATTTTCAAATGCCCATAACTTCTAAACTATACGTCGAATCGCAATTTGGATGGTATTTTTGGATCACTCTAGACCCATAGATTTGGAAAATGTCAACTTCCATCAATAAATTCGATGCAAATTTTTTCAAATGCCCATAACTTCTAAACCAGACGTTAAATCGCAATTTGGATGGTATTTTTTGATCTCTCCAAGCACATAGATATGGAAAATGTCAACGTCCATTAATAATATTAATGTAAATTTTTAAATGCCCATAACTTCTAAACAAGACGTCAAATATTTTGGATCACTCTAGACCCATAGATATGGAAAATGTCAACTTCCATTAATAATTTTTATATAAATTTTCAAATGCCCATAACTTCTAAACTATACGTCGAATCGCAATTTGGATGGTATTTTTGGATCACTCTAGACCCATAGATTTGGAAAATGTCAACTTCCATTAATAAATTTGATGCAAATTTTTTCAAATGCTCATAACTTCTAAACAAGACGTTAAATCGCAATTTGGATGGTATTTTTGGATCACTCTAGGCCCATAGATATGGAAAATGTCAACTTCCATTAATAATTTTCATATAAATTTTCAAATGCCCATAACTTCTAAACTAGACGTCAAATCGCAATTTGGATGGTATTTTTGGATCTCTCTAGGCACATAGATATGGAAAATGTCAACTTCCATTAATAAATTTGAAGAAAATTTTTTCAAATGCCCATAACTTCTAAACAAGACGTCAAATCGCAATTTGGATGGTAGTTTTGGATCTCTCTAGACCCATAGATGTGAAAAATGTCAACTTCCATTAATAATTTTAATGTAAATTTTCAAATGCCCATAACTTCTAAACAAGACGTCAAATCGCAATTTGGATGGTATTTTTGGATCACTCTAGACCCATAGATTTGGAAAATGTCAACTTCCATTAATAATTTTAATGTTAATTTTCAAATGCCCTTAACTTCTAAACCAGACGTTAATTCGCAATTTGGATGATATTTTTGGATCTCTCTAAGCACATAGATATGAAAAATGTCAACTTCCATTAATAATTTTCATTAAATTTTAAATGCCCATAACTTCTAAACGATACGTCGAATCGCAATTTGGATGGTATTTTTGGATCACTCTAGGCACATAGATATGAAAAATGTCAACTTCCATTAATAATTTTCATGTAAATTTTCAAATGCCCATAACTTCTAAACAATACGTCGAATCGCAATTTGGATGGTATTTTTGGATCACTCTAGACCCATAGATATGGAAAATCTCAACTTCCATTAATAATTTTCATATAAATTTTCAAATGCCCATAACTTCTAAACAAGACGTCAAATCGCAATTTGGATGGTATTTTTGGATCACTCTAGACCCATAGATTTGGAAAATGTCAACTTCCATTAATAAATTTGATGCAAATTTTTCAAATGCCCATAACTTCTAAACAAGACGTTAAATCGCAATTTGGATGGTATTTTTCGATCTCTATATCTATGGGCCTAGACATAGATATGGAAAATTTCAACTTCTATTAATAATTTTAATGTTTATTTTCAAATGCCTATCACTTCTAAACAAGACGTCAAATCGCAATTTGGATGGTATTTTTGGATCGCTCTACAACCATAGATATGGAAAATCTCAACTTCCATTAATAATTTTCCAATAAATTTTGAAATGCCCATAACTTCTAAAATTGCAATTTGGATGCTATTTTTGGATGTCTCTAGGCCCATAGATATGGAAAATGTCAACTTCTATTAATAATTTTCATATAAATTTTCAAATGCCCATAACTTCTAAACAAGACGTTAAATCGCAATTTGGATGGTATTTTTTGATCACTCTAGATTTGATATAGATATGGAAAATGTCAACTTCCATTAATAAATCTGAAGCAAATTTTTTCAAATGCCCATAACTTCTAAACAAGACGTTTATATGATATAGATATGGAAAATGTCAACTTCCATTAATAAATTTGATGCAAATTTTTTCAAATGCCCATAACTTCTAAACAAGACGTCGAATCGCAATTTGGATGGTATTTTGGATCTCTCTAGGCACATAGATATGAAAAATGTCAACTTCCATTAATAATTTTCATATAAATTTTCAAATGCCCATAACTTCTAAACTATACGTCTAATCGCAATTTGGATGGTATTTTTGGATCTCTCTAGGCACATAGATATGAAAAATGTCAACTTCCATTAATAATTTTGATGTAAATTTTCAAATGCCCATAACTTCTAAACTAGACGTCGAATCGCAATTTGGATGGTATTTTTGGATCACTCTAGACCCATAGATATGGAAAATGTCAACTTCCATTAATAATTTTCATATAAATTTTCAAATGCTCATAACTTCTAAACTATACGTGAATCGCAATTTGGATGGTATTTTTGGATCACTCTTCCATTAATAAATTTGATGCAAATTTTTTCAAATGCCCATAACTTCTAAACAAGACGTTAAATCGCAATTTGGATGGTATTTTTGGATCTCTCTAGGCACATAGATATGAAAAATGTCAACTTCCATTAATAATTTTGATGTAAATTTTCAAATGCCCATAACTTCTAAACAAGACGTCAAATCGCAATTTGGATGGTATTTTTGGATCTCTCTAGGCACATAGATATGAAAAATGTCAACTTCCATTAATAATTTTAATGTAAATTTTCAAATGCCTATAACTTCTAAACAAGACGTCTGAATTTTTGGATCACTCTAGACCCATAGATTTGGAAAATGTCAACTTCCATTAATAATTTTCATATAAATTTTCAAATGCCCATAATCGCAATTTGGATGGTATTTTTGGATCACTCTAGACCCATAGATATGAAAAATGTCAACTTCCATTAATAATTTTCATGTAAATTTTCAAATGCCTATAATTTCTAAACAAGACGTCAAATCGCAATTTGGATGGTATTTTTGGATCGCTCTAGACCAATAGATATGGAAAATCTCAACTTCCATTAATAATTTTCATATAAATTTTCAAATGCCCATAACTTCTAAACTATACGTCGAATCGCAATTTGGATGGTATTTTTGGATCACTCTAGACCCATAGATATGGAAAATGTCAACTTCCATTAATAAATTTGAAGCAAAATTTTTCAAATGCCCATAACTTCTAAACAAGACGTCAAATCGCAATTTGCATGGTATTTTTGGATCTCTCTAGACCCATAGATATGAAAAATGTCAACTTCCATTAATAATTTTAATGTAAATTTTCAAATGCCCATAACTTCTAAACAAGACGTCAAATCGCAATTTGGATGGTATTTTTGGATCACTCTAGACCCATAGATTTGGAAAATGTCAACTTCCATTAATAATTTTAATGTAAATTTTTTCAAATGCCCATAACTTCTAAACAAGACGTTAAATCGCAATTTGGATGGTATTTTTGGATCTCTCTAGGCACATAGATATGAAAAATGTCAACATCCATTAATAATTTTAATGCCCATAACTTCGAAACGATACGTCTAATCGCAATTTGGATGGTATTTTTGGATCTCTCTAGGCCCATAGATATTTAAAATGTGAACTTCCATTAATAATTTTCATATAAATTTTCAAATGCCCATAACTTCTAAACAAGACGTTAAATCGCAATTTGGATGGTATTTTTGGATCTCTCTAGGCACATAGATATGAAAAATGTCAACTTCCATTAATAATTTTGATGTAAATTTTCAAATGCCCATAACTTCTAAACAAGACGTCAAATCGCAATTTGGATGGTATTTTTGGATCACTCTAGACCCATAGATTTGGAAAATGTCAACTTCCATCAATAAATTCGATGCAAATTTTTTCAAATGCCCATAACTTCTAAACCAGACGTTAAATCGCAATTTGGATGGTATTTTTTGATCTCTCTAAGCACATAGATATGGAAAATGTCAACTTCCATTAATAATTTTCATATAAATTTTCAAATGCCCATAACTTCTAAGCAAGACGTTAAATCGCAATTTGGATGTTTTTTTTTGGATCACTCTAGGCCCATAGATATGGAAAATCTCAACTTCCATTAATAATTTTCATATAAATTTTCAAATGCCCATAACTTCTAAACTATACGTCGAATCGCAATTTGGATGGTATTTTTGGATCACTCTAGACCCATAGATTTGGAAAATGTCAACTTCCATTAATAATTTTAATGTAAATTTTTTCAAATGCCCATAACTTCTAAACCAGACGTTAAATCGCAATTTGGATGGTATTTTTTGATCTCTCTAAGCACATAGATATGGAAAATGTCAACTTCCATTAATAATTTTCATATAAATTTTCAAATGCCCATAATTTCTAAACTCTACGTCTAATCGCAATTTGGATGGTAGTTTTATATCTCTCTAGACCCACAGATATGAAAAATATCAACTTCCATTAATAATTTTAATGTAAATTTTTTCAAATGCCCATAATTTCTAAACAAGACGTCGAATCGCAATTTGGATGGTATTTTTGGATCTCTCTAGGCACATAGATATGAAAAATGTCAACTTCCATTAATAATTTTGATGTAAATTTTCAAATGCCCATAACTTCTAAACAAGACGTCAAATCGCAATTTGGATGGTATTTTTGGATCATTCTAGGCCCATAGATTTGGAAAATGTCAACTTCCATTAATAATTTTGATGTAAATTTTTCAAATGCCCATAACTTCTAAACAAGACGTCAAATCGCAATTTGGATGGTATTTTTTGATCTCTCTAAGCACATAGATATGGAAAATGTCAACTTCCATTAATAATTTTCATATAAATTTTCAAATGCCCATAACTTCTAAACAAGACGTCAAATCGCAATTTGGATGTTTGTTTTTTGGAGTACTCTAGGCCCATAGATATGGAAAATGTCAACTTCCATTAATAATTTTCATATAAATTTTCAAATGCCCATAACTTCTAAACGATACGTCGAATCGCAATTTGGATGGTATTTTTGGATCACTCTAGGCCCATAGATATGAAAAATGTCAACTTCCATTAATAATTTTAATGTAAATTTTCAAATGCCCATAATTTCTAAACAAGACGTCGAATCGCAATTTGGATGGTATTTTTGGATCACTCTAGACCCATAGATATGGAAAATGTCAACTTCCATTAATAATTTTCATATAAATTTTCAAATGCCCATAACTTCTAAACAAGACGTCAAATCGCAATTTGGATGGTATATTTGGATCACTCTAGATTTGATACAGATATGGAAAATGTCAACTTCCATTAATAATATTAATGTAAATTTTTCAAATGCCCATAACTTCTAAACAAGACGTTAAATCGCAATTTGGATGGTATTTTTGGATCACTCTAGATATGATATAGATATGGAAAATGTCAACTTCCATTAATAATTTTGATGTAAATTTTCAAATGCCCATAACTTCTAAACAAGACGTTAAATCGCAATTTGGATGGTATTTTTGGATCTCTCTAGGCACATAGATATGAAAAATGTCAACTTCCATTAATAATTTTCATATAAATTTTCAAATGCCCATAACTTCTAAACTATACGTCGAATCGCAATTTGGATGGTATTTTTGGATCACTCTAGACCCATAGATTTGGAAAATGTCAACTTCCATCAATAAATTTGATGCAAATTTTTTCAAATGCCCATAACTTCTAAACCAGACGTTAAATCGCAATTTGGATGGTATTTTTTGATCTCTCTAAGCACATAGATATGGAAAATGTCAACTTCCATTAATAATTTTAATGTAAATTTTCAAATGCCCATAACTTCTAAACAAGACGTCAATTATATTTTTGGATCACTCTAGACCCATAGATATGGAAAATGTCAACTTCCATTAATAATTTTCATATAAATTTTCAAATGCCCATAACTTCTAAACTATACGTCGAATCGCAATTTGGATGGTATTTTTGGATCACTCTAGACCCATAGATTTGGAAAATGTCAACTTCCATTAATAAATTTGATGCAAATTTTTTCAAATGCTCATAACTTCTAAACAAGACGTTAAATCGCAATTTGGATGGTATTTTTGGATCACTCTAGGCCCATAGATATGGAAAATGTCAACTTCCATTAATAATTTTCATATAAATTTTCAAATGCCCATAACTTCTAAACAAGACGTCAAATCGCAATTTGGATGGTATTTTTGGATCACTCTAGGCCCATAGATATGAAAAATGTCAACTTCCATTAATAATTTTGAAGAAAATTTTCAAATGCCCATAACTTCTAAACAAGACGTCGAATCGCAATTTGGATGGTATTTTTGGATCTCTCTAGACCCATAGATGTGAAAAATGTCAACTTCCATTAATAATTTTAATGTAAATTTTCAAATGCCCATAATTTCTAAACAAGACGTCAAATCGCAATTTGGATGGTATTTTTGGATCACTCTAGACCCATAGATTTGGAAAATGTCAACTTCCATTAATAATTTTAATGTAAATTTTCAAATGCCCATAACTTCTAAACAAGACGTTAAATCGCAATTTGGATGGTATTTTTGGATCTCTCTAAGCACATAGATATGAAAAATGTCAACTTCCATTAATAATTTTCATATAAATTTTAAATGCCCATAACTTCTAAACAATACGTCGAATCGCAATTTGGATGGTATTTTTGGATCTCTCTAGGCCCATAGATATGAAAAATGTCAACTTCCATTAATAATTTTAATGTAAATTTTCAAATGCCCATAATTTCTAAACAAGACGTCGAATCGCAATTTGGATGGTATTTTTGGATCACTCTAGACCCATAGATATGGAAAATCTCAACTTCCATTAATAATTTTCATATAAATTTTCAAATGCCCATAACTTCTAAACAAGACGTCAAATCGCAATTTGCATGGTAGACCCATAGATTTGGAAAATGTCAACTTCCATTAATAATTTTGATGTAAATTTTTCAAATGCCCATAACTTCTAAACAAGACGTTAAATCGCAATTTGGATGGTATTTTCGATCTCTATATCTATGGGCCTAGACATAGATATGGAAAATTTCAACTTCCATTAATAATTTTAATGTAAATTTTCAAATGCCTATAACTTCTAAACAAGACGTCAAATCGCAATTTGGATGGTATTTTTGGATCACTCTAGACCCATAGATATGGAAAATGTCAACTTCCATTAATAATTTTCATATAAATTTTAAATGCCCATAACTTCTAAACGATACGTCGAATCGCAATTTGGATGGTATTTTTGGATCACTCTAGACCCATAGATATGAAAAATGTCAACTTCCATTAATATTTTGATGTAAATTTTCAAATGCCCAAAACTTCTAAACTAGACGTTGAATCGCAATTTGGATGGTATTTTTGGATCACTCTAGACCCATAGATATGGAAAATGTCAACTTCCATTAATAATTTTCATATAAATTTTCAAATGCCCATAACTTCTAAACAAGACGTTAAATCGCAATTTGGATGGTATTTTTGGATCACTCTAGATAGCCATAGATATGGAAAATGTCAACTTCCATTAATAATTTTGATGTAAATTTTCAAATGCCCATAACTTCTAAACAAGACGTCAAATCGCAATTTGGATGGTATTTTTGGATCACTCTAGATTTGACATAGATATGGAAAATGTCAACTTCCATTAATAATTTTGATGTAAATTTTTCAAATGCCCATAACTTCTAAACAAGACGTTAAATCGCAATTTGGATGGTATTTTTGGATCACTCTAGACCCATAGATATGGAAAATGTCAACTTCCATTAATAATTTTCATGTAAATTTTCAAATGCCCATAACTTCTAAACTAGACGTCGAATCGCAATTTGGATGGTATTTTTGGATCACTCTAGACCCATAGATATGGAAAATGTCAACTTCCATTAATAATTTTCATATAAATTTTCAAATGCCCATAACTTCTAAACTATACGTCGAATCGCAATTTGGATGGTATTTTTGGATCACTCTAGACCCATAGATTTGGAAAATGTCAACTTCCATCAATAAATTTGATGCAAATTTTTTCAAATGCCCATAACTTCTAAACAAGACGTTAAATCGCAATTTGGATGGTATTTTCGGATCACTCTAGGCCCATAGATATGGAAAATCTCAACTTCCATTAATAATTTTCATATAAATTTTCAAATGCCCATAACTTCTAAACTATACGTCAAATCGCAATTTGGATGGTATTTTTGGATCTCTCTAGGCCCATAGATATGAAAAATGTCAACTTCCATTAATAATTTTGAAGAAATTTTTTCAAATGCCCATAACTTCTAAACAAGACGTCAAATCGCAATTTGGATGGTATTTTTGGATCACTCTAGACCCATAGATATGAAAAATGTCAACTTCCATTAATAATTTTAATGTAAATTTTCAAATGCCCATAATTTCTAAACAAGACGTCAAATCGCAATTTGGATGGTATTTTTGGATCACTCTAGACCCATAGATTTGGAAAATGTCAACTTCCATTAATAATTTTAATGTAAATTTTCAAATGCCCATAACTTCTAAACAAGACGTTAAATCGCAATTTGGATGGTATTTTTGGATCTCTCTAGGCACATAGATATGAAAAATGTCAACTTCCATTAATAATTTTCATATAAATTTTCAAATGCCCATAACTTCTAAACTATACGTCGAATCGCAATTTGGATGGTATTTTTGGATCACTCTAGACCCATAGATGTGAAAAATGTCAACTTCCATTAATAATTTTCATGTAAATTTTCAAATGCCCATAACTTCTAAACTATACGTCGAATCGCAATTTGGATGGTATTTTTGGATCACTCTAGACCCATAGATATGGAAAATGTCAACTTCCATTAATAATTTTCATATAAATTTTCAAATGCCCATAACTTCTAAACAAGACGTCAAATCGCAATTTGGATGGTATTTTTGGATCACTCTAGACCCATAGATTTGGAAAATGTCAACTTCCATCAATAAATTCGATGCAAATTTTTTCAAATGCCCATTACTTCTAAACAAGACGTTAAATCGCAATTTGGATGGTATTTTTGGATCTCTTCTAGGCCTAGACATAGATATGGAAAATGTCAACTTCCATTAATAATTTTAATGTAAATTTTCAAATGCCCATAACTTCTAAACAAGACGTCAAATCGCAATTTGGATGGTATTTTTGGATCACTCTAGACCCATAGATATGGAAAATGTCAACTTCCATTAATAATTTTCATATAAATTTTCAAATGCCCATAACTTCTAAACTATACGTCGAATCGCAATTTGGATGGTATTTTTGGATCTCTCTAGGCCCATAGATATGAAAAATGTCAACTTCCATTAATAATTTTAATGTACATTTTCAAATGCCCATAATTTCTAAACTAGACGTCGAATCGCAATTTGGATGGTATTTTTGGATCACTCTAGACCCATAGATATGGAAAATGTCAACTTCCATTAATAATTTTCATATAAATTTTCAAATGCCCATAACTTCTAAACAAGACGTTAAATCGCAATTTGGATGGTATTTTTGGATCACTCTAGATATGAGATAGATATGGAAAATGTCAACTTCCATTAATAATTTTGATGTAAATTTTCAAATGCCCATAACTTCTAAACAAGACGTCAAATCGCAATTTGGATGGTATTTTTGGATCACTCTAGATAGATATAGATATGGAAAATGTCAACTTCCATTAATAATTTTGATGTAAATTTTTTCAAATGCCCATAACTTCTAAACAAGACGTCAAATCGCAATTTGGATGGTATTTTTTGATCTCTCTAGACACATAGATATGGAAAATGTCAACTTCCATTAATAATTTTCATATAAATTTTCAAATGCCCATAACTTCTAAACTATACGTCGAATCGCAATTTGGATGGTATTTTTGGATCACTCTTGACCCATAGATTTGGAAAATGTCAACTTCCATTAATAATTTTGATGTAAATTTTCAAATGCCCATAACTTCTAAACAAGACGTTAAATCGCAATTTGGATGGTATTTTTGGATCTCTCTAGGCACATAGATATGGAAAATGTCAACTTCCATTAATAATTTTAATGTAAATTTTCAAATGCCCATAACTTCTAAACAAGACGTCAATTTGGATGGTATTTTTGGATCACTCTAGACCCATAGATATGGAAAATGTCAACTTCCATTAATAATTTTCATATAAATTTTCAAATGCCCATAACTTCTAAACTATACGTCGAATCGCAATTTGGATGGTATTTTTGGATCACTCTAGACCCATAGATTTGGAAAATGTCAACTTCCATTAATAATTTTGATGTAAATTTTCAAATGCCCATAACTTCTAAACAAGACGTCAAATCGCAATTTGGATGGTATTTTTGGATCACTCTAGACCCATAGATATGGAAAATGTCAACTTCCATTAATAATTTTCATATAAATTTTCAAATGCCCATAACTTCTAAACTATACGTCGAATCGCAATTTGGATGGTATTTTTGGATCACTCTAGGCACATAGATATGAAAAATGTCAACTTCCATTAATATTTTGATGTAAATTTTCAAATGCCCAAAACTTCTAAACTATACGTCGAATCGCAATTTGGATGGTATTTTTGGATCACTCTAGACCCATAGATGTGAAAAATGTCAACTTCCATTAATAATTTTAATGTAAATTTTCAAATGCCCATAACTTCTAAACAAGACGTCAAATCGCAATTTGGATGGTATTTTTGGATCACTCTAGACCCATAGATTTGGAAAATGTCAACTTCCATTAATAATTTTAATGTACATTTTCAAATGCCCATAACTTCTAAGCAAGACGTTAAATCGCAATTTGGATGGTATTTTCGGATCACTCTAGGCACATAGATATGAAAAATGTCAACTTCCATTAATAATTTTCATATAAATTTTCAAATGCCCATAACTTCTAAACAATACGTCGAATCGCAATTTGGATGGTATTTTTGGATCACTCTAGTCCCATAGATATGAAAAATGTCAACTTCCATTAATAATTTTCATATAAATTTTCAAATGCCCATAACTTCTAAACTATACGTCGAATCGCAATTTGGATGGTATTTTTGGATCACTCTAGACCCATAGATATGGAAAATGTCAACTTCCATTAATAATTTTCATATAAATTTTCAAATGCCCATAACTTGTAAACAAGACGTCAAATCGCAATTTGGATGGTAGACCCATAGATTTGGAAAATGTCAACTTCCATTAATATTTTGATGTAAATTTTAAAATGCCCAAAACTTCTAAACAAGACGTTAAATCGCAATTTGGATGGTATTTTTGGATCTCTATCTAGGCCTAGACATAGATATGGAAAATGTCAACTTCCATTAATAATTTTAATGTATATTTTCAAATGCCCATAACTTCTAAACAAGACGTCAAATCGCAATTTGGATGGTATTTTTGGATCGCTCTACAACCATAGATATGGAAAATCTCAACTTCCATTAATAATTTTCAAATAAATTTTCAAATGCCCATAACTTCTAAACAAGAGAAATCGCAATTTGGATGGTATTTTTGGATCACTCTAGACCCATAGATATGGAAAATCTCATCTTCCATTAATAATTTTCATATAAATTTTCAAATGCCCATAATTTCTAAACAAGACGTCGAATCGCAATTTGGATGGTATTTTTGGATCACTCTAGACCCATAGATATGGAAAATCTCAACTTCCATTAATAATTTTCATATAAATTTTCAAATGCCCATAACTTCTAAACAAGACGTCAAATCGCAATTTGGATGGTATTTTTGGATCACTCTAGACCCATAGATATGGAAAATGTCAACTTCCATTAATAATTTTCATATAAATTTTCAAATGCCCATAACTTCTAAACAAGACGTCAAATCGCAATTTGGATGGTATTTTTGGATCACTCTAGAGATATAGATATGGAAAATGTCAACTTCCATTAATAATTTTGATGTAAATTTTCAAATGCCCATAACTTCTAAACAAGACGTTTATATGATATAGATATGGAAAATGTCAACTTCCATTAATAATTTTGATGTAAATTTTTCAAATGCCCATAACTTCTAAGCAAGATGTCAAATCGCAATTTGCATGGTATTTTTGGATCACTCTAGACCCATAGATATGAAAAATGTCAACTTCCATTAATAATTTTCATATAAATTTTCAAATGCCCATAACTTCTAAACGATACGTCGAATCGCAATTTGGATGGTATTTTTGGATCTCTCTAGGCCCATAGATATGAAAAATGTCAACTTCCATTAATAATTTTGATGTAAATTTTCAAATGCCCATAACTTCTAAACTAGACGTCGAATCGCAATTTGGATGGTATTTTTGGATCACTCTAGACCCATAGATATGGAAAATGTCAACTTCCATTAATAATTTTCATATAAATTTTCAAATGCCCATAACTTCTAAACTATACGTCGAATCGCAATTTGGATGGTATTTTTGGATCACTCTATACCCATAGATTTGAAAAATGTCAACTTCCATTAATAAATTTGAAGCAAATTTTTTCAAATGCCCATAACTTCTAAACAAGATGTCAAATCGCAATTTGGATGGTATTTTTGGATCTCTCTAGGCACATAGATATGAAAAATGTCAACTTCCATTAATAATTTTTATGTAAATTTTCAAATGCCCATAACTTCTAAACAAGACGTCGAATCGCAATTTGGATGGTATTTTTGGATCACTCTAGGCCCATAGATATGGAAAATGTCAACTTCCATTAATAATTTTAATGTAAATTTTCAAATGCCCATAACTTCTAAACAAGACGTCGAATTTTTGGATCACTCTAGACCCATAGATTTGGAAAATGTCAACTTCCATTAATAATTTTGATGTAAATTTTTCAAATGCCCATAACTTCGAAACAAGACGTTAAATCGCAATTTGGATGGTATTTTTGGATCACTCTAGACCCATAGATATGGAAAATGTCAACTTCCATTAATAATTTTAATGTAAATTTTCAAATGCCCATAACTTCTAAACAAGACGTCAAATCGCAATTTGGATGGTATTTTTGGATCACTCTAGACCCATAGATTTGGAAAATGTCAACTTCCATTAATAATTTTGATGTACAATTTTTCAAATGCCCATAACTTCTAAACAAGACGTTAAATCGCAATTTGGATGGTATTTTTGGATCTCTCTAGGCACATAGATATGAAAAATGTCAACTTCCATTAATAATTTTGATGTAAATTTTCAAATGCCCAAAACTTCTAAACTATACGTCGAATCGCAATTTGGATGGTATTTTTGGATCACTCTAGACCCATAGATATGGAAAATGTCAACTTCCATTAATAATTTTAATGTAAATTTTCAAATGCCCATAATTTCTAAACAAGACGTCGAATCGCAATTTGGATGGTATTTTTGGATCACTCTAGACCCATAGATTTGGAAAATGTCAACTTCCATTAATAATTTTCATGTAAATTTTCAAATGCCCATAACTTCTAAACAAGACGTCGAATCGCAATTTGGATGGTATTTTTGGATCACTCTAGACCCATAGATGTGAAAAATGTCAACTTCCATTAATAATTTTAATGTAAATTTTCAAATGCCCATAATTTCTAAACAAGACGTCAAATCGCAATTTGGATGGTATTTTTGGATCACTCTAGACCCATAGATTTGGAAAATGTCAACTTCCATTAATAATTTTCATATAAATTTTCAAATGCCCATAACTTCTAAACAAGACGTTAAATCGCAATTTGGATGGTATTTTTGGATCACTCTAGGCCCATAGATATGAAAAATGTCAACTTCCATTAATAATTTTCATATAAATTTTCAAATGCCCATAACTTCTAAACAAGACGTCAAATCGCAATTTGGATGGTATTTTTGGATCACTCTAGGCCCATAGATATGAAAAATGTCAACTTCCATTAATAATTTTGATGTAAATTTTCAAATGCCCATAACTTCTAAACAAGACGTCAAATCGCAATTTGGATGGTATTTTTGGATCACTCTAGACCGATAGATATGGAAAATGTCAACTTCCATTAATAATTTTGATGTAAATTTTCAAATGCCCATAACTTCTAAACTATACGTCGAATCGCAATTTGGATGGTATTTTTGGATCACTCTAGACCCATAGATTTGGAAAATGTCAACTTCCATTAATAATTTTCATATAAATTTTCAAATGCCCATAACTTCTAAACAAGACGTCAAATCGCAATTTGCATGGTATTTTTGGATCACTCTAGACCCATAGATTTGGAAAATGTCAACTTCCATTAATAATTTTCATATAAATTTTCAAATGCCCATAATCGCAATTTGGATGGTAGTTTTGGATCACTCTAGACCCATAGATGTGAAAAATGTCAACTTCCATTAATAATTTTAATGTAAATTTTCAAATGCCCATAATTTCTAAACAAGACGTCAAATCGCAATTTGGATGGTATTTTTGGATCACTCTAGACCCATAGATTTGGAAAATGTCAACTTCCATTAATAATTTTAATGTAAATTTTCAAATGCCCATAACTTCTAAACAAGACGTCAAATCGCAATTTGGATGGTATTTTTGGATCACTCTAGACCCATAGATATGGAAAATCTCAACTTCCATTAATAAATTTAATATATACTTTCAAATGCATGGTTGTTTTGGATCTCTTTACCCATAGATATGGAAAATGTCAACTTCTATTAATAATATCAATGTACATTTTCAAATGCCCATAACTTCTAAACAAGACGTCAAATCGCAATTTGGATGGTAGACCCATAGATTTGGAAAATGTCAACTTCCATTAATATTTTGATGTAAATTTTCAAATGCCCAAAACTTCTAAACTATACGTCGAATCGCAATTTGGATGGTATTTTTGGATCACTCTAGACCCATAGATATGGAAAATGTCAACTTCCATTAATAATTTTCATATAAATTTTCAAATGCCCATAACTTCTAAACTATACGTCGAATCGCAATTTGGATGGTAGTTTTGGATCTCTCTAGACCCATAGATGTGAAAAATGTCAACTTCCATTAATAATTTTAATGTAAATTTTCAAATGCCCATAATTTCTAAACAAGACGTCAAATCGCAATTTAGATGGTATTTTTGGATCACTCTAGACCCATAGATTTGGAAAATGTCAACTTCCATTAATAATTTTAATGTAAATTTTCAAATGCCCATAACTTCTAAACAAGACGTCAAATCGCAATTTGGATGGTATTTTTGGATCACTCTAGACCCATAGATATGGAAAATGTCAACTTCCATTAATAATTTTAATATAAATTTTCAAATGCCCATAATTTCTAAACAAGAGAAGCATATGGTAGTTTTGGATCTCTCTAGACCCATAGATATGGAAAATGTCAACTTCCATTAATAATTTAAATGTAAATTTTCAAATGCCCATAACTTCTAAACAAGACGTCAAATCGCAATTTGGATGGTATTTTTGGATCACTCTAGACCCATAGATTTGGAAAATGTCAACTTCCATTAATAATTTTAATGTAAATTTTCAAATGCCCATAACTTCTAAACTATACGTCGAATCGCAATTTGGATGGTATTTTTGGATCACTCTAGACCCATAGATATGGAAAATGTCAACTTCCATTAATAATTTTCATATAAATTTTCAAATGCCCATAACTTCTAAACTAAACGTCGAATCGCAATTTGGATGGTTGTTTTGGATCTCTCTATACCCATAGATTTGGAAAATGTCAACTTCCATTAATAATTTTGATGTAAATTTTCAAATGCCCATAACTTCTAAACAAGACGTCAAATCGCAATTTGGATGGTATTTTTGGATCACTCTAGACCCATAGATTTGGAAAATGTCAACTTCCATTAATAATTTTAATGTAAATTTTCAAATGCCCATAACTTCTAAACAAGACGTCAAATCGCAATTTGGATGGTATTTTTGGATCACTCTAGACCCATAGATTTGGAAAATGTCAACTTCCATTAATAATTTTGATGTAAATTTTCAAATGCCCATAACTTCTAAACTATACGTCGAATCGCAATTTGGATGGTATTTTTGGATCACTCTAGACCCATAGATATGGAAAATGTCAACTTCCATTAATAATTTTCATATAAATTTTCAAATGCCCATAACTTCTAAACTATACGTCGAATCGCAATTTGGATGGTAGTTTTGGATCACTCTAGACCCATAGATATGGAAAATGTCAACTTCCATTAATAATTTTAATGTAAATTTTCAAATGCCCATAACTTCTAAACAAGACGTCAAATCGCAATTTGGATGGTATTTTTGGAATTCAACCCAAAACTCAAAATAGTGTGAAAAATGTCAACTTCCATTAATAATTTTAATGTAAATTTTCAAATGCCCATAACTTCTAAACAAGACGTCAAATCGCAATTTGGATGGTATTTTTGGATCACTCTAGACCCATAGATATGAAAAATGTCAACTTCCATTAATAATTTTAATGTAAATTTTCAAATGCCCATAACTTCTAAACTATACGTCGAATCGCAATTTGGATGGTATTTTTGGATCACTCTAGACCCATAGATATGGAAAATGTCAACTTCCATTAATAATTTTCATATAAATTTTCAAATGCCCATAACTTCTAAACTATACGTCGAATCGCAATTTGGATGGTATTTTTGGATCACTCTAGACCCATAGATGTGAAAAATGTCAACTTCCATTAATAATTTTAATGTAAATTTTCAAATGCCCATAATTTCTAAACAAGACGTCAAATCGCAATTTGGATGGTATTTTTGGATCACTCTAGACCCATAGATTTGGAAAATGTCAACTTCCATTAATAATTTTCATATAAATTTTCAAATGCCCATAACTTCTAAACAAGACGTTAAATCGCAATTTGGATGGTATTTTTGGATCACTCTAGACCCATAGATATGAAAAATGTCAACTTCCATTAATAATTTTAATGTAAATTTTCAAATGCCCATAACTTCTAAACAAGACGTCAAATCGCAATTTGGATGGTATTTTTGGATCTCTCTAGGCACATAGATATGAAAAATGTCAACTTCCATTAATAATTTTGATGTAAATTTTCAAATGCCCATAACTTCTAAACAAGACGTCAAATCGCAATTTGGATGGTATTTTTGGATCACTCTAGACCCATAGATATGAAAAATGTCAACTTCCATTAATAATTTTGATGTAAATTTTCAAATGCCCATAATTTCTAAACAAGACGTCGAATCGCAATTTGGATGGTATTTTTGGATCACTCTAGACCCATAGATATGGAAAATGTCAACTTCCATTAATAATTTTCATATAAATTTTCAAATGCCCATAACTTCTAAACTATACGTCGAATCGCAATTTGGATGGTATTTTTGGATCACTCTAGACCCATAGATATGAAAAATGTCAACTTCCATTAATAATTTTGATGTAAATTTTCAAATGCCCAAAACTTCTAAACAAGACGTTAAATCGCAATTTGGATGGTATTTTGGATCTCTCTAGGCACATAGATATGAAAAATGTCAACTTCCATTAATATTTTGATGTAAATTTTCAAATGCCCATAACTTCTAAACTATACGTCAAATCGCAATTTGGATGGTATTTTTGGATCACTCTAGACCCATAGATTTGGAAAATGTCAACTTCCATTAATAATTTTAATGTAAATTTTCAAATGCCCATAACTTCTAAACAAGACGTCGAATCGCAATTTGGATGGTAGTTTTGGATCACTCTAGACCCATAGATGTGAAAAATGTCAACTTCCATTAATAATTTTAATGTAAATTTTCAAATGCCCATAATTTCTAAACAAGACGTCAAATCGCAATTTGGATGGTATTTTTGGATCACTCTAGACCCATAGATATGGAAAATGTCAACTTCCATTAATAATTTTAATGTAAATTTTCAAATGCCCATAACTTCTAAACAAGACGTCAAATCGCAATTTGGATGGTATTTTTGGATCACTCTAGACCCATAGATATGGAAAATCTCAACTTCCATTAATAATTTTCATATAAATTTTCAAATGCCCATAATTTCTAAACAAGACGAAATATGGTAGTTTTGGATCCTCTAGACCCATAGATATGGAAAATGTCAACTTCCATTAATAATTTTAATGTAAATTTTCAAATGCCCATAACTTCTAAACAAGACGTCAAATCGCAATTTGCATGGTATTTTTGGATCACTCTAGACCCATAGATTTGGAAAATGTCAACTTCCATTAATAATTTTGATGTAAATTTTCAAATGCCCATAACTTCTAAACTATACGTCGAATCGCAATTTGGATGGTATTTTTGGATCACTCTAGACCCATAGATATGGAAAATGTCAACTTCCATTAATAATTTTCATATAAATTTTCAAATGCTCATAACTTCTAAACTATACGTCGAATCGCAATTTGGATGGTTGTTTTGGATCTCTCTAGACCCATAGATATGAAAAATGTCAACTTCCATTAATAATTTTAATGTAAATTTTCAAATGCCCATAACTTCTAAACAAGATGTCAAATCGCAATTTGCATGGTATTTTTGGATCACTCTAGACCCATAGATTTGGAAAATGTCAACTTCCATTAATAATTTTCATGTAAATTTTCAAATGCCCATAACTTCTAAACAAGACGTTAAATCGCAATTTGGATGGTATTTTTGGATCACTCTAGACCCATAGATATGGGAAATCTCAACTTCCATTAATAAATTTAATATATACTTTCAAATGCATGGTTGTTTTGGATCTCTCTATACCCATAGATATGGAAAATGTCAACTTCTATTAATAATATCAATGTACATTTTCAAATGCCTATAACTTCTAAACAAGACGTCAAATCGCAATTTGGATGGTATTTTTGGATCACTCTAGACCCATAGATTTGGAAAATGTCAACTTCCATTAATAATTTTGATGTAAATTTTCAAATGCCCATAACTTCTAAACTATACGTCGAATCGCAATTTGGATGGTATTTTTGGATCACTCTAGACCCATAGATATGGAAAATCTCAACTTCCATTAATAAATTTCATATAAATTTTCAAATTCTCATAACTTGTAAACTATACGTCGAATTGCAATTTGGATGGTTGTTTTGGATCTCTCTAGACCCATAGATTTGGAAAATGTCAACTTCCATTAATAATTTTAATGTAAATTTTCAAATGCCCATAACTTCTAAACAAGACGTCAAATCGCAATTTGGATGGTATTTTTGGATCACTCTAGACCCATAGATTTGGAAAATGTCAACTTCCATTAATAATTTTGATGTAAATTTTCAAATGCCCATAACTTCTAAACAAGACGTTAAATCGCAATTTGGATGGTATTTTTGGATCACTCTAGACCCATAGATTTGGAAAATGTCAACTTCCATTAATAATTTTGATGTAAATTTTCAAATGCCCATAACTTCTAAACTATACGTCGAATCGCAATTTGGATGGTATTTTTGGATCACTCTAGACCCATAGATGTGAAAAATGTCAACTTCCATTAATAATTTTAATGTACATTTTCAAATGCCCATAATTTCTAAACAAGACGTCAAATCGCAATTTGGATGGTATTTTTGGATCACTCTAGGCCCATAGATATGAAAAATGTCAACTTCCATTAATAATTTTAATGTACATTTTCAAATGCCCATAATTTCTAAACAAGACGTCAAATCGCAATTTGGATGGTATTTTTGGATCACTCTAGACCCATAGATATGGAAAATGTCAACTTCCATTAATAATTTTGATGTAAATTTTCAAATGCCCATAACTTCTAAACAAGACGTCAAATCGCAATTTGGATGGTATTTTTGGATCACTCTAGACCCATAGATATGAAAAATGTCAACTTCCATTAATATTTTGATGTAAATTTTCAAATGCCCAAAACTTCTAAACTCTACGTCGAATCGCAATTTGGATGGTATTTTTGGATCACTCTAGACCCATAGATATGGAAAATGTCAACTTCCATTAATAATTTTAATGTAAATTTTCAAATGCCCATAATTTCTAAACAAGACGTCAAATCGCAATTTGGAAAATTAAATAAAATAATTTGGAAAATTCAAATGCCCAAAACTTCTAAACTCTACGTCGAATCGCAATTTGGATGGTATTTTTGGATCACTCTAGACCCATAGATATGGAAAATGTCAACTTCCATTAATAATTTTCATATAAATTTTCAAATGCCCATAACTTCTAAACTATACGTCGAATCGCAATTTGGATGGTAGTTTTGGATCACTCTAGACCCATAGATGTGGAAAATGTCAACTTCCATTAATAATTTTAATGTAAATTTTCAAATGCCCATAACTTCTAAACAAGACGTCAAATCGCAATTTGGATGGTATTTTTGGATCACTCTAGACCCATAGATTTGGAAAATGTCAACTTCCATTAATAAATTTGAAGCAAATTTTTTCAAATGCCCATAACTTCTAAACAAGATGTCAAATCGCAATTTGCATGGTATTTTTGGATCACTCTAGACCCATAGATTTGGAAAATGTCAACTTCCATTAATAATTTTCATATAAATTTTCAAATGCCCATAACTTCTAAACTATACGTCGAATCGCAATTTGGATGGTATTTTTGGATCACTCTAGACCCATAGATATGGAAAATCTCAACTTCCATTAATAATTTTCATATAAATTTTCAAATGCCCATAACTTCTAAACTAGACGTCGAATCGCAATTTGGATGGTTGTTTTGGATCACTCTAGACCCATAGATATGGAAAATGTCAACTTCCATTAATAATTTTAATGTAAATTTTCAAATGCCCATAACTTCTAAACAAGACGTCAAATCGCAATTTGGATGGTATTTTTGGATCACTCTAGACCCATAGATTTGGAAAATGTCAACTTCCATTAATAATTTTAATGTAAATTTTCAAATGCCCATAACTTCTAAACTATACGTCGAATCGCAATTTGGATGGTATTTTTGGATCACTCTAGACCCATAGATATGGAAAATGTCAACTTCCATTAATAATTTTCATGTAAATTTTCAAATGCCCATAACTTCTAAACTATACGTCGAATCGCAATTTGGATGGTTGTTTTGGATCACTCTAGATACATAGATATGGAAAATGTCAACTTCCATTAATAATTTTAATGTAAATTTTCAAATGCCCATAACTTCTAAACAAGACGTCAAATCGCAATTTGGATGGTATTTTTGGATCACTCTAGACCCATAGATTTGGAAAATGTCAACTTCCATTAATAATTTTAATGTAAATTTTCAAATGCCCATAACTTCTAAACAAGACGTCAAATCGCAATTTGGATGGTATTTTTGGATCACTCTAGACCCATAGATATGGAAAATCTCAACTTCCATTAATAATTTTAATATAAATTTTCAAATGCCCATAATTCTAAAAAAAATGGTTGTTTTGGATCTCTCTAGACCCATAGATATGGAAAATGTCAACTTCCATTAATAATTTTAATGTAAATTTTCAAATGCCCATAACTTCTAAACAAGACGTCAAATCGCAATTTGGATGGTAGACCCATAGATTTGGAAAATGTCAACTTCCATTAATGATTTTGATGTAAATTTTCAAATGCCCAAAACTTCTAAACTATACGTCGAATCGCAATTTGGATGGTATTTTTGGATCACTCTAGACCCATAGATATGGAAAATCTCAACTTCCATTAATAAATTTAATATAAATTTTCAAATGCTCATAACTTGTAAACTATACGTCGAATTGCAATTTGGATGGTTGTTTTGGATCTCTCTATACCCATAGATATGGAAAATGTCAACTTCCATTAATAATTTTAATGTAAATTTTCAAATGCCCATAACTTCTAAACAAGACGTCAAATCGCAATTTGGATGGTATTTTTGGATCACTCTAGACCCATAGATTTGGAAAATGTCAACTTCCATTAATAATTTTGATGTAAATTTTCAAATGCCCATAACTTCTAAACAAGACGTTAAATCGCAATTTGGATGGTATTTTTGGATCACTCTAGACCCATAGATTTGGAAAATGTCAACTTCCATTAATAATTTTGATGTAAATTTTCAAATGCCCATAACTTCTAAACTATACGTCGAATCGCAATTTGGATGGTATTTTTGGATCACTCTAGACCCATAGATATGGAAAATGTCAACTTCCATTAATAATTTTAATGTAAATTTTCAAATGCCCATAACTTCTAAACAAGACGTCAAATCGCAATTTGGATGGTATTTTTGGATCACTCTAGGCCCATAGATATGAAAAATGTCAACTTCCATTAATAATTTTAATGTACATTTTCAAATGCCCATAACTTCTAAACAAGACGTCAAATCGCAATTTGGATGGTATTTTTGGATCACTCTAGACCCATAGATATGAAAAATGTCAACTTCCATTAATAATTTTGATGTAAATTTTCAAATGCCCATAACTTCTAAACAAGACGTTAAATCGCAATTTGGATGGTATTTTTGGATCTCTCTAGGCACATAGATATGAAAAATGTCAACTTCCATTAATAATTTTGATGTAAATTTTCAAATGCCCATAACTTCTAAACTATACGTCGAATCGCAATTTGGATGGTATTTTTGGATCACTCTAGACCCATAGATATGGAAAATGTCAACTTCTATTAATAATTTTAATGTACATTTTCAAATGCCTATAACTTCTAAACAAGACGTCAAATCGCAATTTGGAAAATTCAAATGGAAAAATCAATTTGGAAAATTCAAATGCCCAAAACTTCTAAACTCTACGTCGAATCGCAATTTGGATGGTATTTTTGGATCACTCTAGACCCATAGATATGGAAAATGTCAACTTCCATTAATAAATTTCATATAAATTTTCAAATTCTCATAACTTGTAAACTATACGTCGAATTCCAATTTGGATGGTTGTTTTGGATCACTCTATACCCATAGATATGAAAAATGTCAACTTCCATTAATAATTTTAATGTAAATTTTCAAATGCCCATAACTTCTAAACAAGACGTCAAATCGCAATTTGGATGGTATTTTTGGATCACTCTAGACCCATAGATTTGGAAAATGTCAACTTCCATTAATGAATTTGAAGTAAATTTTTTCAAATGCCCATAACTTCTAAACAAGACGTTAAATCGCAATTTGGATGGTATTTTTGGATCACTCTAGACCCATAGATATGGAAAATGTCAACTTCCATTAATAATTTTGATGTAAATTTTCAAATGCCCATAACTTCTAAACTATACGTCGAATCGCAATTTGGATGGTATTTTTGGATCACTCTAGACCCATAGATATGGAAAATGTCAACTTCCATTAATAATTTTAATGTAAATTTTCAAATGCCCATAACTTCTAAACAAGACGTCAAATCGCAATTTGGATGGTGTTTTTGGAGGCACATACATATGAAAAATGTCAACTTCCATTAATAATTTTAATGTAAATTTTCAAATGCCCATAACTTCTAAACAAGACGTCAAATCGCAATTTGGATGGTATTTTTGGATCACTCTAGACCCATAGATATGGAAAATGTCAACTTCCATTAATAATTTTGATGTAAATTTTTTCAAATGCCCATAACTTCTAAACAAGACGTTAAATCGCAATTTGGATGGTATTTTTGGATCACTCTAGACCCATAGATGTGAAAAATGTCAACTTCCATTAATAATTTTCATATAAATTTTCAAATGCCCATAACTTCTAAACAAGACGTTAAATCGCAATTTGGATGGTATTTTTAGATCTCTCTAGGCACATAGATATGAAAAATGTCAACTTCCATTAATATTTTGATGTAAATTTTCAAATGCCCAAAACTTCTAAACTCTACGTCGAATCGCAATTTGGATGGTATTTTTGGATCACTCTAGACCCATAGATATGGAAAATGTCAACTTCCATTAATAATTTTCATGTAAATTTTCAAATGCCCATAACTTCTAAACAAGACGTCAAATCGCAATTTGGAAAATTCAAATGGAAAAATAATTTGGAAAATTTTCAAATGCCCATAACTTCTAAACAATACGTCGAATCGCAATTTGGATGGTATTTTTGGATCACTCTAGACCCATAGATATGGAAAATGTCAACTTCCATTAATAAATTTAATATAAATTTTCAAATGCCCATAACTTCTAAACAATACGTCGAATCGCAATTTGGATGGTTTTTTTGGATCACTCTAGACCCATAGATATGGAAAATGTCAACTTCCATTAATAATTTTAATGTAAATTTTCAAATGCCCATAACTTCTAAACAAGACGTCAAATCGCAATTTGGATGGTATTTTTGGATCACTCTAGACCCATAGATTTGGAAAATGTCAACTTCCATTAATAATTTTAATGTAAATTTTCAAATGCCCATAACTTCTAAACAAGACGTCAAATCGCAATTTGGATGGTATTTTTGGATCACTCTAGACCCATAGATTTGGAAAATGTCAACTTCCATTAATAATTTTGATGTAAATTTTCAAATGCCCATAACTTCTAAACAAGACGTCGAATCGCAATTTGGATGGTATTTTTGGATCATAGCACTACGTAACTGAACGAAGCAA
>JAWNPQ010000291.1:0-10390 GCA_035047465.1 Drosophila sordidula
CCCGACTGGAGCCTTCTCACTTGTTTTGATTGTTTTATTACTACCTAACCGTTGAATTATATTAGGACATTGATCGGTTTGCTAATTTTTTTAATGACAAACGAAAAGGATCAAAAGTCGTGCCAAATCGATTCGGACAGTCCCTTTTAAGATCGTTTAAAATCTTGCTGACTACGACCACTTCAGCCCCCTCATCCGCGAAAACCTATATCTCGCACAATTTAAGAGCTATAGTTACTAAATATGCCACATAGCGTTCGGGTGACCTCCGCTAAAAGTCAGGCAGAGCAATGTTTCTTTCAGCCTTATTACCCGACCCTACAAAGTGAATGTATATTTACCTGCCCAAAATAGCGATAAGGGGCTATAGTCGGCAGTGCTCCACTAGGGGATACCTTGTGTAGATATCACACAAACTCATCGGCACTATGAAAGTAAATTCGTAAATAACTTCTAAACTAAGGGCATGATCTTAATGAATATTTTAGTTCGTGGGAAGTGCATTCAAATCTATGTACAAGCCAAAGCGCAAGTTCGTTTTGTATTAGAATTTCGTTTTTCATATATGGGACGATTGAGGAAGGTACTCAAAATCTGAAATATTCTTAACGTATGCGTATGCGTAACAAGAAAATATTGAAAAATTAGGTGGTTTTAGCTCGTAAAGTCTCTGAGATATATTAAAGAAAACGAATTCTTCAAATCGATGTGCATGGATATTAATATAGAAAGGTTGCAAGAAAAACATAATAAAATCGCAATGAAAAACAAAATCTATAGCCGAAAAGTTTATGTCTCTAGCTTCATACTTCATACAGACGCACAGGCCTAAACCGGCTCAGCTCGTCGTTCTGACGAGAATATATATACTTTATGGGATTGGAAATGCTTTCTTCTGCCAGGGTCCAGGGTATAATAACTAGTGTGAACTGTGAACTAGTAATAAACAGTCGGCTACGTCCAACTGCAACTTTCCGAATTGTTTACAATTTGCGTATACCATGCGCATTCTTGTTTAAATTTGCGTATACCATAATCAGATTTCGTAAAGCATACGCAGATTAATAATCTTTTTCGATACTTCCCCCACTCGCACCAAAGTTGAAAAAAACCATTTTACTTCATTGTATACTCTTTTTATTAAATACTGAAATTCTATTAGAAAAGAAATGCAGCCTCTAAGTAGAATACGCAACTAGTGGCGGGTGTTTTTGCTTAAGAAAAAGTACTATTCACTAAGTGTAAGTCTATAAGCGTCTAATAAGCGATGGAGATAATCTGCGGGACGATCGCAAAGCAATTCTTTGTAGACATCATTCCATCGCTTAGTGTCTAGAACCTTCTGTCCTTCTCGATTCGTCGCAGTTCCGTCATTATCGACGCTGTGCATCGTCCGAGATTGTCATGTATGTTCAGCTAACTGGAATACGGTCAAACGCAAGAGTCCCGCGGTTGTCAGGTATGATCAGCTATCGCGCTGTCCCGCTTTGGCTCCGTTGCCTTTGAGTCTATATACTCCAACATTCTTTCTGCTGCTGAATAATGACTTCCTCCGTTTTCTGCGCTGCCAGTTCAAGCCGGCGATTGCCAACGATTGGTACCACTAGTACATGGAGTATGCTACAGTTGACTGTTGCAATCTCCTTGGCAACGTTATCCGCAATGCCAAACTTGTGGGTATCTGCAGGGAAACGGAAGCCGTAAGGCATCACCATCCACCATACTCCAGAACAGGGGTCGTAGTACTGAGCATTGTGGTACTCCTGCTGAAAGTTGGTGTGACAGTACATCTGTGGTTTACTGGAGCTTTCTTAGTGTGTGAGTGTTTTCTTTTTTTTATTTTTTAATGTTATTTACTTTACTGTCGATTAAGGAGGTTAAGAAGATTAGGGAGCTGCAGTAACGTTTTTAGTGTGGTAGATATCGCGTTTTGCCCTGCGGTGCTGCCGTGAAGCATTGCTTCGCAGGCACATGAATTATGTGTTTGAGTTGATTATAATCAATTTTTTAGTCTTTAGTGAATAAGTATTCTTTACTTGATTGTCAAAATACAACTGCCCCTTACTGCTGCAATACTCTGAGCTCGAAGGCTCTGGTTTGCGTTTTATTTATATTTGTATACATTATACAGTATACTGTAAACAGAACGCAGCAGAAGACAGCAGCGGCTGTGTTTATTGTCTTATACGCTTCTCCCTTCTCAACGGACGTGTTTTTTTTTTGTGCCTCCGAAACAGTTAATTTGAACTGGCTTATTTTGGCTTGTAATTATCTTTGTGACTGTGTGTGATACATCGGTTTTGTTGATACATAGTTTTGACTTTAATTGTCAGTTTATTTAAATTATTTTAAATTGAGTTTTAATACAACATCCAAACAGCGAGCGAAAGCATACTGTTTGAATTTTCGCGGTTGCATTGTTTTTGTATTTTTGCTCTCTGCATGCGTTTAATATCTCGCGCGCTCTCTAAATACCATAACTCTTACGTGATCTCTATTCTCCGCGCTTACATTCACTTTTTTGTTAGTATTGGGGGGTCGGTTTCATTGTCTGCTTTTCTTCTCTTCGTTTTGGATTCCGTTGCTTTTCTGGGTCGTTGTGTCTTTTCTGTGTTACATTGTCAAACGTTCTGGTTGTAAGTAGAACATTTCGAGCGTCAATCTGAGGCGGTAACTTCAGTGTGTTCATCATATTTTGAATTCATCAGTTGTATTTTGTGAACTTATTTTTACTTGTGCTTTCTGCTTCTTCTGGTGTGAAATTTACATTCTTGTTTATCCCTCCGAGAATGGGCATTTGTCTGTCGCATAAAAAAACTGCCAGGTGCATGCAAACGTCAAGATGGATTTTGTTTGCTGCTGGCTATGTGCCCGGCCGCATCATCGACTTGATTGAGTCCTAAATCAGGCTTAAACTGGACTTGTGAATCATGTAGGGACGTGGAAAGGGATATGTTGGGATTTGGTGAGTCAGACCAAAAGAGGCTTTGGAGATATTTTCAGCCGGATTGAAAAACTGTCTGAAGGTTTCTCTGCTTTGGATAGTGAGTTCGAAGCTATGAAGCTTTTGAACGAATCTCCTAAGCGTAAAAGGTCAATTTTAGGTTGTCTATTGGTTACGCAAGAAACTTTCTGTCCCTTCACAACTGCCCATAACATCCGCTCCCAATTTAGAACTCATTAATTTTCAAATTTCCATTGCCATTTTTCATACATTCGGGAAATTTCTTTATTTAAATCCAGTGTTCCGGCCGAACATTTCAGCTTTTGCTGTAAAGAGTTCTGGCCAGACAACTTAATCTTTAAAGAATACACAGCGAAAAAGAAAAATCGATCTCCGATTGCACTTTCGCCTCCTTCTGTTACTCTAAACCCACCTCTTGCAATCTCTGTTAGTACAGAACACTAACATCCTCCCTCTCACTTGGCTACCAGAACGTAAGAGGTCTTTGTAACAAAATTTGTAATCTTTGTCTTAGTAGTTTCTCCTTTCATTTTCATGTCATAGAGTTCTCTGAAATATGGTTAAGGCCTGACATCCTAAATTCTTAAATGCTATCTAACAAATTCTCTATTTATAGAAAAGATCGCACTTCTCGTCGTGGTGGTGGTGTGCTTATTGCTGTTAATGCTGATTTATTTTCAGAGACTAATAACTTACTTTTTAGTATTGATGTAGAATTCGTTGCCGTCAAATTGTTTATTAACGGTGTCTGCCTTTAAATTGTCTTGTTTTTTTATTCCTCCTTTTTCACATAATTCATGTGATTTTCCAATATTGCTAGAACTAAGTGGATCTCTAGTCCAGGTTCTAATGTGTTGAGTTCCACGACCCAAAATGATTTTCTGGACCATTTATTTGAGATGTCATTATGTCAAATCAATGCTATCCCAAATTCTCTTAATAAAATGCTTGATCTTGTTTTTGTTTTAGATCAATCTTTCTTGTCTGTTTCCCGTACTGAGCCTATTTCATGTCCGGAAGATCCCTATCACCCCACTATAGAGGTGTTGATTGATGCTAATCCCTGGTAGTAAACCTCACGAGCGAGCTCGCAAATTTCGGAAAACCGACTTTAGCAAACTAACTCTGCTCTAATCCCAGACTGACTGGCAATCCAGACAATGAGGCAATCGAAATTTTTTATTCCACTATAAACCAACTATTTGATTTATGCGTCCCGGTTTGTGTTACAATTACGTCTAACAATCCTATTGGGTATACACGGGAATTAAACAATTTGAAGAATTTGAGGAGTCAAGGATGTACAAGAAGTTCAAGGAAACTGGCTAATACTTGATTTACACTCGATATCTGATTGCTTAATCTTATGTCTCTGTCCTCAATAACCAATGTTATAAGGATTATTTGAAAAGTTGTAGGGTACAGTTCCAGCGGGATCCCAAACGGTTCTATAACTTCGTTAATGCGAAGCGTAAATCATCAACACCAACTCTATTTTTTTAAAAAACGTCTGCTGACTGATATAAGGCTATTGCCGATTTATTCGCCAAAATTTTTTCAAACTACTTATAGTTCTCGGAACTATGTTCCTGTTTTGCCATATCCTTATCATGTAAATGTTTCTAACTGCATTTTTGGGTCTTTAATTACAGAAAGTTCACTACTAAATTGTCATCAAGCCCGTATTTTCTCGGGGACCTGATGGAGTACCAGGCTGCCTGCTTAGGTACTGTGCTAACAAAAATAAAAATAAAATGTTTAAGTAATCCGTGGAGTTAAATTCTTTTCCTAATATTTGGAAAGAATCATTTATTATTCCTCTCCTTAAAAAAGCGAAACAAGGCTAATATTCAGAACTATAGAGGTATTTCTAAGTTGTCTGCTATTCCTAAGATTATTAAGAAGTTGATAACTTTTCAACTACAACATCTATTTAGAGATATATTTTCACCCTGCCAGTACTGGTTTATGAAATATAGATCTACTACCACTAACCTATTGGAATTCACGTCTTTTGTTATCAAGTGATTCCAAAATGAAATGTCTACCGATGGCACTTACACTGATTTCAGTAAAGCGTTTGACTCTGTTCATCATTCGTATTTACGGCATAAGCTTCATCTTCTTGGATTTCCAAATAACTTAATTATCTGGATATCTAACTATTTATCCTTAGGAACCCAAAAAGTTTACTTCAAAGGTCTTGTTTCTAAACCTGTTCAAGTTACTTAGTTCCCGACTGGAGCCTTCTCACTTGTTTTGATTGTTTTATTACTACCTAACCGTTGAATTATATTAGGACATTGATCGGTTTGCTAATTTTTTTAATGACAAACGAAAGGATCAAAAGTCGTGCCAAATCATTCAGCCAGTCCCTTTTAAGATCGTTTAAAATCTTGCTGACTACGACCACTTCAGCCCCCTCATCCGCGAAAACCTATATCTCGCACAATTTAAGAGCTATAGTTACTAAATATGCCACATAGCGTTCGGGTGACCTCCGCTAAAGATCGAGCAGAGCAATGTTGGCAACAGCCACCCCCGCCCCTACGAAGTGAATATATATTTTTCCAAAATAGCGATAAGGGGCTATAGTCGGCAGTGCTCCACTAGGGGATACCTTGTGTAGATATCACACAAACTCATCGGCACTATGAAAACTAAATTCGTAAATAACTTCTAAACTAAGGGCATGATCTTAATGAATATTTTAGTTCGTAAGAAGTGCATTCAAATCTATGTACAAGCCAAAGCGCAAGTTCGTTGTATTAGAATTTCGTTTTTTTCATATGGGACGATTGAGGAAGGTACTCAAAATCTGAAATATTCTTAACATGCGTATGCGTAACAAGAAAATATTGAAAAATTAGGTGGTTTTAGCTCGTAAAGTCTCTGAGATATATTAAAAAAAACGAATTCTTCAAATCGATGTGCATGGATATTAATGAAAGGGTGCAAGAAAAACATAATAAATTCGTACTCGCAGAATCTATAGTCGAAAAGTTTATGTCTCTAGCTTCATACTTCATACAGACGCACAGGGCTAAATCGACTCAGCTCGTCGTTCTGACGAGAATATATATACTTTATGGGATTGGAAATGCTTTCTTCTGCCAGGGTTCAGGGTATAATAACTAGTGTGAACTGTGAACTAGTAATAAACAGTCGGCTACGTCCAACTGCAACTTTCCGAATTGTTTAAATTTGCGTATACCATGCGCATTCTTGTTTAAATTTGCGTATACCATAATCAGATTTCGTAAAGCATACGCAGATTAATAATCTTTTTCGATACTTCCCCCCACTCGCACCAAAGTTGAAAAAAACCATTTTACTTCATTGTATACTCTTTTTATTAAATACTGAAATTCTATTAGAAAAGAAATGCAGCCTCTAAGTAGAATACGCAACTAGTGGCGGGTGTTTTTGCTTAAGAAAAGTACTATTAATTAAGTGTAAGTCTATAAGCGTCTAATAAGCGATGGAGATAATCTGCGGGACGATCGCAAAGCAATTCTTTGTAGACATCATTCCATCGCTTAGTGTCTAGAACCTTCTGTCCTTCTCGATTCGTCGCAGTTCCGTCATTATCGACGCCGTGCATCGTCCGAGATTGTCATGTATGTTCAGCTAACTGGAATACGGTCAAACGCAAGAGTCCCGCGGCTGCGGGTATGAACAGCTATCGCGCTGTCCCGCTTTGGCTCCGTTGCCTTTGAGTCTATATACTCCAACATTCTTTCTGCTGCTGATAAGGACTTCCTCCGTCTTCTGCGCTGCCAGTTCAAGCCGGCGGTTGCCAACGATTGGTACCACTAGTACATGGAGTATGCTACAGTTGACTGTTGCAATCTCCTTGGCAACGTTATCCGCAATGCCAAACTTGTGGGTATCTGCAGGAAACTTAGCCGTAAGGCATCACCATACACCATACTCCAGAACAGGGGTCGTAGTACTGAGCATTGTGGTACTCCTGCTGAAAGTTGGTGTGACAGTACATCTGTGGTTTACTGGAGCTTTCTTGTGTGTGTGAGTGTTTTCTTTTTTTATTTTTTTAATGTTATTTACTTTTTACTGTCGATTAAGGAGGTTAAGAAGATTAGGGAGCTGCAGTAACATTAAGTGGTAGATATCGCGTTTTGCCTGCGGTACGGCCGTGAAGCATTGCTTCGCAGGCACATGAATTATGTGTTTGAGTTGATTATAATCAATTTTTTTAGTCTTTAGTGAATAAGTATTCTTTACTTGATTGTCAAAATACAACTGCCCTTACTGCTGCAATATTCTGAGCTCGAAGGCTCTGTTTGCGTTTTATTTATATTTGTATACATTATACAGCATACTGTAAACAGAACGCAGCAGAAGACAGCAGCGGCTGTGTTTATTGTCTTATACGCTTTCCTTCGCAACGGACGTGTTTTTTTTTGTGCCTCGAAATAGTTAATTTTAACTCGCTTATTTTGGCTTGTAATTATCTTTGTGACTGTGTGTGATACATCGGTTTTGTTGATACATAGTTTTGACTTTAATTGGTCAGTTTATTTAAATTATTTTAAATTGAGTTTTAATACAACATCAAACAGCAGCGCAAGCATACTGTTTGACTTTTGCGGTTGCATTGTTTTTGTATTTTTGCTCTCTGCATGCGTTTAATATCTCGCGCGCTCTCTAACGCCACTATAACTCTTACGTGATCTCTATTCTCCGCGCTTACATTAACTTTTTTGTTAGTGTTGGTCGGTTTTATTTTTTCCTTTTTTTTTCTTTGTTTTGATTCCGTTGCTTTTTTCGGTCGTTGCGCCCACGCCGTTTTACATTTGTCAAACGTTCTTGTTGTAAGTAGAACAAATCAGCGTCAATTTGATTAACCCCAGTGTGTTCATTATATTTTGAATACATCACTTGTATATTGTGCACTTATTTTTACTTGTGTTTTCTGTTTTCTTTTTTCTTTTAAATTTATCTTCTTGTTTATCCCTCCGAGTAATGTTTGTCTGTTACAAAAAAAATTGCCAGGTGCATGCAAACGTCAAGATGGATTTTGTTTGCTGCTGGCTATGCGATAATATGTCGTACAAAAATGCGTTGGCCTCAACGGCCGCATCATCGACTTGATTGAGTCCAAATCAGGCTTAAACTGGACTTGTGAGTCCATGTAGGGACGTGGAAAGGGATATGTTGGGATTTATAAGGCCGACCAAAAAGAGGCTTTGGAGATATTTTCAGCCGGTTTAAAAAACTGTCTGAAGGTTTCTCTGCTTTGGATAGTGAGTTCAAAGCTATGAAGCTTTTGAATGAATCTCCTAAGCGTAAAAGGTCAATTTTAGGTTGTCTATTGGTCACTAGGAACTTTCTGTCCCTTCACAACTGCCCATAACATCCCATCCCAATTTGCGAACTCATTAATTTTCAAATTTCCATTGCCATTTTTCATACATTCGGGTAATTTCTTTACTTTGAAATCAAGTGTTCCGGCCGAACATTTCAGCTTTTGCTGTAAAGAGTTCTGGCCAGACAACTTAATCATTAAAGAATACACAGCGAAAAAGAAAAATCGGTCTCCGATTGCACTTTCGCCTCCTTCTGACACTTTCCTAAAACCCACCTCTTGCAATCTCTGTTAGTACAGGAACACTAACATCCTCCCTCTCACTTGGCTACCAGAACGTAAGAGGTCTTTGTAACAAAATTTGTAATCTTTGTCTTAGTAGCCTATCCTTTAATTTTCATGTCATAGAGTTCTCTGAAATATGGTTAAGGCCTGACATCCTAAATTCACAAATACTATCTAACAAATTCTCTATTTATAGAAAAAGATCGCACTTCTCGTCGTGGTGGTGGTGTGCTTATTGCTGTTAATACTGATTTATTTTCGGAGACTAATAACTTACTTTAGTATTGATATAGAATTCGTTGCCGTCAAATTGTTTATTAACGGTGTCTGCCTTTAAATTGCTTGTTTTTATATTCCTCCTTTTTCACATAATTCATTGTGATTTCAATATTGCTAGAACTAAGTGGATCTCTGGTTACGGTTCTAGTGTGTTTGATTTCCAAGAACCAAAATGATTTTCTCGACCATTTATTTGAGATGTCATTATATCCAAATCAATGCTATCCCAAATTCTCTTAATAAAATGCTTGATCTTGTTTTTGTTTTAGATCAATCTTTCTTGTCTGTTTCCCGTACTGAGCCTATTTCATGTCCGGAAGATCCCTATCACCCCACTATAGAGGTGTTGATTGATGCTAATCCCTGGTAGTAAACCTCAAAGAGCGAGCTCGCAAATTTCGGAAAACCGACTTTAGCAAACTAACTCTGCTCTAATCCCAGACTGACTGGCAATCCAGACAATGAGGCAATCGAAATTTTTTATTCCACTATAAACCAACTATTTGATTTATGCGTCCCGGTTTGTGTTACAATTACGTCTAACAATCCTATTGGGTATACACGGGAATTAAACAATTTGAAGAATTTAGGGAGTCAAGGATGTACAAGAAGTTCAAGGAAACTGGCTATTTCTTGATTTACACTTGATATCTGATTGCTTAATCTTATCTCTCTGTCCTCAATAACCAATGTTATAAGTTTTACTTTGAAAAGTTGTAGGGTACAGTTCCAGCGGGATCCCAAACGGTTCTATAACTTCGTTAATGCGAAGCGTAAATCATCAACACCAACTCTATTTTTTTAAAAACGTCTGCTGACTCATATCAGGCTATTGCCGATTTATTCGCCAAATTTTTTCAAACTACTTATAGTTCTCGGAACTATGTTCCTGTTTTGCCATATCCTTATCATGTAAATGTTTCTAACTGCATTTTTGGGTCTTTAATCACAGAAAGTTCACTACTAAATTGTCATCAAGCCCGTATTTTCTCGGGGACCTGATGGAGTACCAGGCTGCCTGCTTAGGTACTGTGCTAAAAAAAATAAAAATAAAATGTTTAAGTAATCCGTGGAGTTAAATTCTTTTCCTAATATTTGGAAAGAATCATTTATTATTCCTCTCCTTAAAAAAGGAAACAAGGCTAATATTCAGAACTATAGAGGTATTTCTAAGTTGTCTGCTATTCCTAAGATTATTAAGAAGTTGATAACTTTTCAACTACAACATCTATTTAGATATATATTTTCACCCTGCCAGCACTGGTTTATGAAATATAGATCTACTACCACTAACCTATTGGAATTCACGTCTTTTGTTATCAAGGGATTCCAAAATAAAATGCCTACCGATGGCACTTACACTGATTTCAGTAAAGCGTTTGACTCTGTTCATCATTCGTATTTACGGCATAAGCTTCATCTTCTTGGATTTCCAAATAACTTAATTATCTGGATATCTAACTATTTATCCTTAGGAACCCAAAAAGTTTACTTCAAAGGTCTTGTTTCTAAACCTGTTCAAGTTACTTAGT
>JAWNPQ010000296.1:0-28582 GCA_035047465.1 Drosophila sordidula
ATCTCCTATTGCTCCACTCTTTTTCTCTTTCTCTCTATTTCCTCTCTCTTCCTGTCTCCTCTCTAACTCCAGTCCATTCTCTACCGCCTCTCTATGTCCTATCTCTGCTATGTCTACTCTCTATGTCTTTTCGGCTCTCCCTCTGTCTGCTCTCTATCTTCTCGTTCTCCTCTGTCTCTTCTCATGTCCCTCCCTCCCTCTGTTTGCTCTCAATATCCTCTCTCTCCTTTGTTTCTTCTCCATCTCCTCTCTCTCCTCTGTCTCCTCTCTAGCTCCTATGCCTCCCTCTGTCTCTCTCTTTCTAGCTCTTATCTTTCCTCTGCCTCCTCTCTCTCTCCCTCTGTCTTCTCTCTATGTCCTCTCCTCATCTCTTTCTCCTATCTCTCCACTATCTCCCTCTCTATGTTCTCTCTCTCCTCTGTCTCCTCACTCTCCCTCTCAATCACATAGCTCTCCTCTGTTTCCTCTCTATCACATATCTCTCCTCTGTCCCTTCTCTATGTCCTCTCTCTCCCCTCTATGTAATGTCTCTCTATTTCCTCTCTCTCCTGTGTCTTCTCTCTATCTCCTCTCTATTTATTCTCTCTCCTCTCTCTCCTCTCTGAATGCTATCTCTCCTCTGTCTCCTCTCAATGTCCACTCTCTCCTCTGTCTCCTCTCTATGTCCTATCTCTCCTCTGTCGCTTCTCTATCTCCTATCTCTCCTCTGTCTCCGCTCTGTATCCGCTCTGTCTCCTCTCTGTCTCCTCTCTCTCCTCTCCATCCCATCTCTCTCCTCACTCTCCTCTCTATCTCCTATCTCACCTTTGTCTCCTCTCTATGTCCTCTCTCTCTCCTCTGACTCCTCTCTATCTCCAATTGCTCCTCTCTCTCTCCCCTCTTTCTCTTTATTTCCTCTCTCCCCTCTCTATGTCCTCTCTCTCCTCTGTCTCCTCTATATCTCGACTCTCTCCTCTGTATCCTCTCTCTTCTCCGCCTCCTCTCTATCCTCTGTCTACTCTCCTTCTCCTCTATGACACCTCTCTCTATTCCGTCTCCTGCCTATCCCCTCGGTGGGAAGCACTAAACACTCACTCGTACTTGTACTAAAGACTTTTCCGAAACCGCAACCCCTACCTGAGTTTGTGAGAATCTCGTAGAAGGGCGGTATTTAGACAGCACAAGAAAACTGACTAACGGGAATGATGTGTGACCGAAGAAAAGACACTGTCTCTATCTTCTCTCTATCTCCTCTTTCTCTTCTCTATTTCTTCTCTCTCTTCTGTCTCCTCTCTGCTATCTCTCCTCGGTCTCCTCTCAATGTTCTCTCTCTCCTCTGTCTCCTCTCTGTGTCCTATCTCTCCTCTGTCTCCGCTCTGTCTCCTCTCTGTCTCCTCTCTTTCTCTTCTCTCTCCTCTCTATCCCATCTCGCTCCTCTGTCTCCTCTCAATGTATTCTCTCTCTCCTCTGCCTCCTCTCTATCTACTGTCGCTCCTATCTCTCCTCTCTATTTCCACTCTCTCCTCTGTCTCGTCTCTATCTACTGTCGCTCCTAACTCTCCTCTGCCTCCTCTCTATGTATTCTCTCTCCTCTCTATCTCCTCTCTCTCCTCTGTTCCTTCTCTATGTACTCTCTCTCCTCTGTTCCCTCTCTATGTACTCTCACTCTCCTCTGCCTTCTCTCTATCTCCTCATTCTCCTCTCTTCTTCATCTCTCTCCTCTGTCTCCTCTCTAACTGCTATCTCTCCTCGGTCTCCTCTCTATGTCCTATCTCTCCTCTGTCGCTTCTTTATGTCCTCTCTTTCCCCTGTTTCCTCTCTAGCTCCTCTCTGTCTCCAATCTCCTTCTCCTTTGTCTGCTCTCTGTCTCCTTTCTCTCCTCTCTATGCCATCTCTCTCCTCTGTCTCCTTACCCTCCGCTCTATCTCCTATCTCACCTCTGTCTCCTCTCTATGTCCTCTCTCTCTCCTTTGACTCCTCTCTATCTCCAATTGCTCCTCTTTCTCCCCTCTTTCTCTTTATTTCCTCTCTCCCCTCTGTCTCCTCTCTATGTCCTATTTCTCCTCTGCCTAATCTCTATGTCCTCTCTCCTCTGTCTCCTCTCTTTGCCCTATCTTTCCTCAGTCTCCTCTCTATGTCTTCTCTCTTCTCTGTCCCGTCTCTATCCCCCATCTCTCCGCTGACTCCTCTCTATGTCCTATCTCTCCTGTGTCTCCTCTCTGTGTCCTCTCTCTCTCCTCTGTCTCCCCTCTATCTGCTGTCGCTCCTATCTCCTCTCTCTATTTCCTCTCTCTCCTCTGTCTCCTCTATTTGTCCTCTCTCTCTCCTCTGTCTCCCCTTTATCTACTGTCGCTCCTATCTCTCCTCTCTATTTCCTCTCTCTCCTCCGTCTCCTCTCTATCTACTGTCGCTCCTAACTCTCCTCTGCCTCCTCTCTATGTCCTTTGTCTCCTCTCTATCTCCTCTCTCTCCTTTGTTCCTTCTCTAAGCACTCTCTCTCCTCTGTTCCTTCTCTATGTACTCTCACTGTCCTCTGACTCCTCTCTATCTCCTATTGCTCCTCGCTCACCTCTGTCTTCTCTCCATCTCCTCTTTCTCATTTCTATTGCTTCTCTCTCCTCTGTCTCCTCTCTAACTGCTCTCTCTCCTCGGTCTCCTCTCAATGTCCTCTCTCTCCTCTGTCCGCTCTCTATGTCCTATCTCTCTTCTGTCGCTTCTCTATCTCCTATTTCTCCCTCTGTCTTCTCTCTCTTTCTCTTTCTCTGTCCCTCTCCATCCCATCTCTCCCTGTCTGCCTCCTCTCTATATCCTCTCGCTCCTCTGTCTCTCTCTTTGTCCTATCTCTTCTCTCGTCGCTTCTTAATGTTCACTCTCCCTCTGTTTCTCTCGATCTTCTCTCTGTTTCCTCTCTGTCTCCATCTCTCCCTCTGTTTCTCTCTATCTTCTCTCTGTTTCCTCTCTGTCTCCACTCTCTCTATCTCCTATCTGTCCGCTGTCTCCTCTCTGTCTCCTCACTCTCCCTCTCCATCCCATCTCTCTTCTCTGTCTACTCACTCTCCCTCTCTATCTCCTATCTCTCCCTCTGTCTCCCTCTCTATGTCCTCTCTCTCTCTCTGTCTCCCTCTCTATCTACTGTCGCTCCTATCTCTCCCTCTCTATTACCTCTCTCTCCCTCTGTCTCCCTCTTTGTCCTCTCTCTCTCCCTCTGTCTCGTCTCTATCTACTGTCGCTCCTATCTCTCCCTCTCTATTTCCTCTGTCTCCTTTGTATCTACTGTCACTCCTAACTCTCCCTCTGCCTCCTATCTATGTCCCTCTCTCCCTCTCTATCTCCCTCTCTCTCCTTTGTTCCTTCTCTATGTACTCTCTCTCATCTGTTCCTTCTCTATGTACTCTCACTCTCCCTCTGACTCTCTCTCTATCTCCTATTGCTCCTCTCTCTCCCTCTGTCTTCTATTCTATTCTATGTCTATTTCTTCTCTCTTTCTCTGTCTCCCTCTCTAACTGCTATCTCTTTCTCGGTCTCCCTCTCAATGTCCTCTCTCTCCTCTGTCTCCCTCTCTATGTCCTATCTCTCCCTCTGTCGCTTCTCTATCTCCTATCTATCCTCTGTCTCCGCTCTCTCTCCCTCTCTGTCTCCCTCTCTTTCTCTTTCTCTCTCCTCTCCATCCCATCTCTCTCGTCTGTCTCTCTCTCTATATCCTCTCGCTCCTCTGTCCGCTCTCTATGTCCCTCTTTCCACCGTCTCCTCTGTCTCCACTCTATCTCCCTCTCTCTCCTATGTCACCTGTCTATGTCCCTCTCTCTAGCTCTCTCTCTTTCTCTGCCTCACTCTCTATCTCCCTCTCTCTCTCTGTCTCCTGCCTATGTCCCTCTCTCTCCCTCTCCACCTCCTACCTCTCCCTCTAACGCCTCCCTATGTCCTCTCTCTCCCTCTATCTCCCTCTCCATATCCTCTCTCTCCCTCTGTGTCCTCTCTAGCTCTCTCTCTCTCCTCTGTCTCCCTCTCTACCTCCTCTCTCTCCTCTGCCCCACTTTCTATCTCCCTCTCTCCCTCTGCCTCCACTCTCTTTCCCTCTCTCTTCTGTCTCCCTCTCTATGTCCACTCTCTCCCTCTGTTTCTCTTCTATGTCTCTCTCTCTCCTATGTCTCATCTCTATGTCCTATCTCTCTCTGGCTCTCTCTCTATGTCCCTCTCCCTCTGTCTGCTCTCTATCTCCCTCTTTCTACCCTGTCTCCTCTCTATCTCCTATTGCTCCTCTGTCGCCTCTCTATGTCATCTCTTTCCTCTATCTCCTCTGTATGTCCTATATTTCCTCTGTCTTCCCTCTCCTCTGTCTGGTCTCTAACTCCTATCTCTCCGGTGACTCCTCTATGTCCTATCTCTCCTGTGTCTCCTCTCTATGTCCTCTCTCTCCTCCGTCTCCTCTCTATGTCCTTTCGTTTCTGTCTCCTCTCATCTCTGTCTCCTCTCTATGTCCTATCTCTTCTGTCTCTCTCTCTGTCCTCTCTCTCCTCCGTCTCTCTATGTCCTCTCTTCTCTGTATCCTCTCTATGTCCTATCTCTCCTCTGTCTCCTCTCTATGTGCTCTCTTCTCTGTCTCCTCTCTATGTCCTATCTCTCCTGTGTCTCCTCTCTATGTCCTCTCTCTCCTCCGTCTCCTCTCTATGTCCTCTCTTCTCTGTCTCCTTTTTATGTCCTCTTCTCTCTCTCCTCTGTCTGCTCTCTATCTCCCTCTCTGTTCTCGGTCTCTCTCTAACTCCTATCTCTCTTCTGTCGCTCCTCTATGTCCTATATCTTCTCCGTCTCCTCTCTATGTCCACTCTCTCCTCTGTTTCCTCTCTATCTCCTCTCTATCTCCTCTCTGTTTCCTCTCTGTCTCCAATCTCCTCTCTATCTCCTATCTGTCCTCTGTCTCCTCTCTATGTCTTCTTCTCTCTTTCCCCTGTCTCCTCTGTCTCTCCTCTGCCTCCTTTCTATCTCCTCTCTCTCCTCTGTCTCCCTCTCTATGTCCTATTTCTCCTCTGTCTCCCTCTCTATGTCCTCTTTCTCCCTCTCTATCTCCTATAACTTCTCTGTCTCCTCTCTATGTCTCTCCCTCTCCTATGTCTCCCCTCTTTCTCCCTCTCGCTCCTATCTCTCCCTCTTTCCTCAATATGTCCCTCTCTCCCTCTATTTCCTCTCTATCTCCTATCGCTACTCTCTCTCCTCTTTTCCAACCAATGTCCTAGCTCTCCCTCCGTCTCCCTCTCTATGTCCACTCACCCCTCTGTCACCTCTCTAACTCGTATCTCTCCCTCTGTCTCCCTCTCTATGTCCTTTCTCTCCCTCTGTCTACCCTCTACATCCTCTCACTGCCGCGTCTCCTCTGTCCTCTCTATCTCCTCTTACTTCTCTGTTGCGTTCCTTTGTTCTCTCTCTCCTCTCTATGTCCACTCTTTCCTCTGTCTCCTCTGTCTCTCCTCTGCCTCCTCTCTATCTCCTCTCTCTCCGCTGTGTCCTCTCTATGTCATATTTCTCCTCTGTCTCCTCTCTATGTCCTCTCTCTCCTCTCTATCTCCTATATCTTCTCTGTCTCCTCTCAATGTTCTCCCTCTCCTCTGTCTCCTCTCGCTCCTCTTTCTCCTCTCTATGTCCTTTCTCTCCTCTATTTCCTCTCTATCTCCTATCGCTACACTCTATCCTCCTTTTCCTACCAATGTCCTAGCTCTCCTCTGTCTCCTCTCTATGTCCGCTCATTCCTCTCCTCTGTCCCTTTTCTAGCTCTTGTCTCTCCTCTGCCTCGTCTCTATCTCCTCTCTATCTCCTCTATATCTCGTCTCTCTCCTTTTCCTCCTCTCTATGTCCTAGCTCGCCTCTGTCTCCTTTCTATGCCCGCTCCCTCCTCTGTCTCCTCTTTCTCCACTCTATTTCTTCTCTCTCCTCTGTCTCCTCTCTAACTGCTATCTCTCCTCGGTCTCCTCTCAATGTCCTCTCTCTCCTCTCTATGTCCTATCTCTCCTCTGTCGCTTCTCTATCTCCTATCTATCCTCTGTCTCCGCTCTATCTCCTCTCTGTTTCCTCTCTGTCTCCAATCTCCTCTCTATCTACTATCTGTCCTCTGTCTCCTCTCTGTCTCCTCTGTCTCCTCTCCATCCCATCTCTCTTCTGTGTCTCCTCACTCTCCTCTCTATCTCCTATCTCTCCTCTGTCTCCTCTTTATGTCCTCTCCCTCTCCTCTGACTCCGCTCTATCTCCTATTGCTCCACTCTTTTTTCTCTTTCTCTTTATTTCCTCTCTCTTCCCTGTCTCCTCTCTAACTCCAGTCCATTCTCTACCGCCTCTCTATGTCCTATCTCTGCTATGTCTACTCTCTATGTCTTTTCGGCTCTCTCCTCTGTCTGCTCTCTATCTTCTCGTTCTCCTCTGTCTTCTTTCTATGTCCTCTCCCTCCTCTGTTTGCTCTCAATATCCTCTCTCTCCTTTGTTTCTTCTCCATCTCCTCTCTCTCCTCTGTCTCCTCTCTAGCTCCTATGCCTCCTCTGTCTCCTTTCTAGCTCTTATCTTTCCTCTGCCTCCTCTCTATCTCCTCTGTCTTCTCTCTATGTCCTCTCTCTCATCTCTTTCTCCTATCTCTCCACTATCTCCTCTCTATGTTCTCTCTCTCCTCTGTCTCCTCACTCTCCTCTCAATCACATAGCTCTCCTTTGTTTCCTCTCTATCACATATCTCTCCTCTGTCCCTTCTCTATGTCCTCTCTCTCCCTTCTATGTAATGTCTCTCTATTTCCTCTCTCTCCTGTGTCTTCTCTCTATCTCCTCTCTATTTATTCTCTCTCCTCTCTCTCCTCTCTGAATGCTATCTCTCCTCTGTCTCCTCTCAATGTCCACTCTCTCCTCTGTCTCCTCTCTATGTCCTATCTCTCCCTCTGTCGCTTCTCTATCTCCTATCTCTCCTCTGTCTCCGCTCTGTATCCGCTCTGTCTCCTCTCTGTCTCCTCTCTCTCCTCTCCATCCCATCTCTCTCCTCACTCTCCTCTCTATCTCCTATCTCACCTTTGTCTCCTCTCTATGTCCTCTCTCTCTCCTCTGACTCCTCTCTATCTCCAATTGCTCCTCTCTCTCTCCCCTCTTTCTCTTTATTTCCTCTCTCCCCTCTCTATGTCCTCTCTCTCCTCTGTCTCCTCTATATCTCGACTCTCTCCTCTGTATCCTCTCTCTTCTCCGCCTCCTCTCTATCCTCTGTCTACTCTCCTTCTCCTCTATGACACCTCTCTCTATTCCGTCTCCTGCCTATCCCCTCGGTGGGAAGCACTAAACACTCACTCGTACTTGTACTAAAGACTTTTCCGAAACCGCAACCCCTACCTGAGTTTGTGAGAATCTCGTAGAAGGGCGGTATTTAGACAGCACAAGAAAACTGACTAACGGGAATGATGTGTGACCGAAGAAAAGACACTGTCTCTATCTTCTCTCTATCTCCTCTTTCTCTTCTCTATTTCTTCTCTCTCTTCTGTCTCCTCTCTGCTATCTCTCCCTCGGTCTCCCTCTCAATGTTCTCTCTCTCCTCTGTCTCCTCTCTGTGTCCTATCTCTCCTCTGTCTCCGCTCTGTCTCCCTCTCTGTCTCCTCTCTTTCTCTTTCTCTCTCCCTCTCTATCCCATCTCGCTCCTCTGTCTCCCTCTCAATGTATTCTCTCTCTCCCTCTGCCTCCTCTCTATCTACTGTCGCTCCTATCTCTCCTCTCTATTTCCACTCTCTCCTCTGTCTCGTCTCTATCTACTGTCGCTCCTAACTCTCCTCTGCCTCCTCTCTATGTATTCTCTCTCCTCTCTATCTCCTCTCTCTCCTCTGTTCCTTCTCTATGTACTCTCTCTCCTCTGTTCCCTCTCTATGTACTCTCACTCTCCTCTGCCTTCTCTCTATCTCCTCATTCTCCTCTCTTCTTCATCTCTCTCCTCTGTCTCCTCTCTAACTGCTATCTCTCCTCGGTCTCCTCTCTATGTCCTATCTCTCCTCTGTCGCTTCTTTATGTCCTCTCTTTCCCCTGTTTCCTCTCTAGCTCCTCTCTGTCTCCAATCTCCTTCTCCTTTGTCTGCTCTCTGTCTCCTTTCTCTCCTCTCTATGCCATCTCTCTCCCTCTGTCTCCTTACCCTCCGCTCTATCTCCTATCTCACCTCTGTCTCCTCTCTATGTCCTCTCTCTCTCCTTTGACTCCTCTCTATCTCCAATTGCTCCTCTTTCTCCCCTCTTTCTCTTTATTTCCTCTCTCCCCTCTGTCTCCTCTCTATGTCCTATTTCTCCCTCTGCCTAATCTCTATGTCCTCTCTCCTCTGTCTCCTCTCTTTGCCCTATCTTTCCTCAGTCTCCTCTCTATGTCTTCTCTCTTCTCTGTCCCGTCTCTATCCCCCATCTCTCCGCTGACTCCTCTCTATGTCCTATCTCTCCTGTGTCTCCTCTCTGTGTCCTCTCTCTCTCCTCTGTCTCCCCTCTATCTGCTGTCGCTCCTATCTCCTCTCTCTATTTCCTCTCTCTCCTCTGTCTCCTCTATTTGTCCTCTCTCTCTCCTCTGTCTCCCCTTTATCTACTGTCGCTCCTATCTCTCCTCTCTATTTCCTCTCTCTCCTCCGTCTCCTCTCTATCTACTGTCGCTCCTAACTCTCCTCTGCCTCCTCTCTATGTCCTTTGTCTCCTCTCTATCTCCTCTCTCTCCTTTGTTCCTTCTCTAAGCACTCTCTCTCCTCTGTTCCTTCTCTATGTACTCTCACTGTCCTCTGACTCCTCTCTATCTCCTATTGCTCCTCGCTCACCTCTGTCTTCTCTCCATCTCCTCTTTCTCATTTCTATTGCTTCTCTCTCCTCTGTCTCCTCTCTAACTGCTCTCTCTCCTCGGTCTCCTCTCAATGTCCTCTCTCTCCTCTGTCCGCTCTCTATGTCCTATCTCTCTTCTGTCGCTTCTCTATCTCCTATTTCTCCTCTGTCTCCTCTCTTTCTCTTCTCTGCCCTCTCCATCCCATCTCTCCCGTCTGCCTCCTCTCTATATCCTCTCGCTCCTCTGTCTCTCTCTTTGTCCTATCTCTCTCTCTGTCGCTTCTTAATGTCCACTCTCTCTCTGTCTCCTCTCTCTCTCTCTATCTCCTCTCTGTCTCCATCTCTCCCTCTGTTCTCTCTATCTCTCTCTCTGTCTCTCTCTGTCTCCACCCTCTCTGTCTCCCATCTGTCCGCTCTCTCTGTCTCTCACTCTCCTCTCCATCCCATCTCTCTTTCTCTGTCTACTCACTCTCCTCTCTATCTCCTATCTCTCCCTCTGTCTCCCTCTCTATGTCCTCTCTCTCTCTCTGTCTCCCTCTCTATCTACTGTCGCTCCTATCTCTCCCTCTCTATTTCTCTCTCTCCCTCTGTCTCCCTCTTTGTCCTCTCTCTCTCCTCTGTCTCTCTCTCTATCTACTGTCGCTCCTATCTCTCCCTCTCTATTTCCTCTGTCTCCTCTGTATCTACTGTCACTCCTAACTCTCCTGTGCCTCCTATCGATGTCCTCTCTCTCCTCTCTATCTCCCTCTCTCTCCTTTGTTCCTTCTCTATGTACTCTCTCTCATCTGTTCCTTCTCTATGTACTCTCACTCTCCTCTGACTTCTCCCCATCTCCTATTGCTCCTCTCTCTCCTCTGTCTCTCTTTATCTCCTCATTCTCCGTCCTTATTTCTTCTCACTTTCTCTGTCTCCCTCTCTAACTGCTATCTCTTTCTCGGTCTCCCTCTCAATGTCCTCTCTCTCCTCTGTCTCCTCTCTATGTCCTATCTCTCCTCTGTCGCTTCTCTATCTCCTATCTATCCTCCGTCTCCGCTCTGTCTCCACTCTGTCTCCTCTCTTTCTCTTCTCTCTCCTCTCCATCCCATCTCTCTCGTCTGTCTCCTCTCTATATCCTCTCGCTCCTCTGTCCGCTCTCTATGTCCCCTCTTTCCACCGTCTCCTCTGTCTCCACTCTATCTCCTCTCTCTCCTATGTCACCTCTCTATGTCCTCTTTCTAGCTCTTCTCTCTTCTCTGCCTCACTCTCTATCTCCTCTCTCTCCTCTGTCTCCTGCCTATGTCCTCTCTTTCCTCTCCACCTCCTACCTCTCCCTCTAACGCCTCTCTATGTCCTCTCTCTCCCTCTGTCTCCCTCTCCATCTCCTCTCTCTCCTCTGTGTCCTCTCTAGCTCCTCTCTCTCCTCTGTCTCCCTCTCTACCTCCCTCTCTCTCCCTCTGCCCCACTTTCTATCTCCCTCTCTCTCCTCTGCCCCACTCTCTTTCCCTCTCTCTCTTCTGTCTCCTCTCTATGTCCACTCTCTCCTCTGTTTCTCTTCTATGTTCTCTCTCTCCTATGTCTCATCTCTATGTCCTATCTCTCTTCTGTCTCCTCTCTATGTCCTCTCCTCTGTCTGCTCTCTATCTCTTCTTTCTACTCTGTCTCCTCTCTATCTCCTATTGCTCATCTGTCGCCTCTGTATGTAATCTCTCTCCTCTATCTCCTCTGTATGTCCTATATTTCCTCTGTCTTCTCTCTCCTCTGTCTGGTCTCTAAGTCCTATCTCTCCGCTGACTCCTCTCTATGTCCTATCTCTCCTGTGTCTCCGCTCTATGTCCTCACTCTCCCTCCGTCTCCCTCTCTATGTCCTTTCGTCTCTGTCTCCCTCTCTTTCTCTGTCTCCTCTCTATGTCCTATCTCTCCTGTGTCTCCCTCTCTATGTCCTCTCTCCCTCCGTCTCCTCTCTATGTCCTCTCTTTCTCTGTATCCTCTCTATGTCCTATCTCTCCTCTGTCTCCCTCTCTATGTGCTCTCTCTCTCTGTCTCCCTCTCTATGTCCTCTCTTTCTGTCTCCCTCTCTATGTCCTATCTCTCCTGTGTCTCTCTCTATGTCCTCTCTCTCCTCCGTCTCCTCTCTATGTCCCTCTCTCTCTGTCTCCTTTTTATGTCCTCTCTCTCTCTCCTCTGTCTGCTCTCTATCTCCCTCTCTGTTCTCGGTCTCTCTCTCCCTATCTCTCTTCTGTCGCTCCTCTATGTCCTATATCTTCTCCGTCTCCCTCTCTCTGTCCACTCTCTCCCTCTGTTTCCTCTCTATCTCCCTCTCTGTTTCCTCTCTGTCTCCGTCTCCCTCTGTATCTCCTATCTGTCCCTCTGTCTCTCTCTATGTCTTTCTCTCTCTCCTCTGTCTCCTCTGTCTGCTCTCTATCTCTCGCTGTTCTCGGTCTTCTCTCTAACTCCAATCTCTCTCTGTCGCTCCTCTATGTCCTATATCTTCTCCGTCTCCCTCTCTCTGTCCACTCTCTCCCTCTGTTTCTCTCTATCTCCCTCTCTGTTTCCTCTCTGTCTCCAATCTCCCTCTGTATCTCCTATCTCTCCCTCCGTCTCCCTCTCTATGTCCACTCACCCCTCTGTCACCTCTCTAACTCGTATCTCTCCCTCTGTCTCCTCTCTATGTCCTTTCTCTCCCTCTGTCTCCCTCTACGTCCTCTCACTGCCGCGTCTCCTCTGTCCCTCTCTATCTCCCTCTTACTCTCTGTTGCATTTCTATGTCTCTCTCTCTCCCTCTCTATGTCCACCCTTTCCTCTGTCTCCCTCTGTCTCTCCCTCTGCCTCCTCTCTATCTGCTCTCTCTCCTCTGTCTCCCTCTCTATGTCCTATTTCTCCCTCTGTCTCCTCTCTATGTCCTCTTTCTCCCTCTCTATCTCCTATATCTTCTCTGTCTCCCTCTCTATGTTCTCCCTCTCCTCTGTCTCCCCTCTTTCTCCTCTCGCTCCTATCTCTCGTCTTTTTCCTCAATATGTCCCCTCTCTCCTCTATTTCCACTCTATCTCCTATCGCTACTCTCTCTCCTCTTTTTCCAACCAATGTCCTAGCTCTCCTCCGTCTCCTCTCTATGTTCGCTCAATCATCTCTCTCCTCTGTCTCATTTCTAGCTCTTGTCTCTCCCTCTGCCTCATCTCTCTCCTTTCTCCCTCTCTATGTCCTAGCTCTCCTCTGTCTCCTTTCTATGCCCGCTCCCTCCTCTGTCTCCTCTTTCTCCCTCTCTATTTCTCTCTCTCTCCTCTGTCTCCTCTCTAACTGCTATCTCTCCTCGGTCTCCCTCTCAACGTCCTATCTCTCCTCTGTCGCTTCTCTATCTCCTATCTATCCTCTGTCTCCGCTATATCTCCTCTCTGTTTCCTCTCTGTCTCCATCTCCTCTCTATCTCCTATCTGTCCCTCTGTCTCCCTCTCTGTCTCCCTCTGTCTCCCTCCATCCCATCTCTCTTCTGTGTCTCCCTCACTCTACTCTCTATCTCCTATCTCTCCCTCTGTCTCCCTCTCTATGTCCTCTCCCTCTCCCTCTGACTCCGCTCTATCTCCTATTGCTCTTTCTTCTCTTTCTCTTATTTCCTCTCTCTCCTCTGTCTCCTCTCTAACTCCAGTCCATTCTCTACCGCCTCTCTATGTCCTATCTGTGCTATGTCTACTCTCTATGTCTTTTCGGCTCTCTCCTCTGTCTGCTCTCTATCTCCTCATTCTCCCTCTGTCTTCTTTCTATGTCCTCTCCCTCCTCTGTTTGCTCTCAATATCCTCTCTCTCCTTTGTTTCTTCTCCATCTCCCTTCTCTCCTCTGTTTCCTCTCTAGCTCCTATGCCTCCTCTGTCTCCTTTCTAGCTCTTATCTTTCCTCTGCCTCCTCTCTATCTCCTCTGTCCCTTCTCTATGTCCTCTCTCTCCCTCTATGTTATGTCTCTCCTCTCTATTTCCTCTCTCTCCTCTGTCTCCCTCTCTATCTCCTCTCTCTCCCTCTGTCCCCTCTCTATGTCCCCTCTCTTTCCCTCTAACTCCTCTCTATCTCCTATTGCTCTCTCTCTCCTGTGTCTTCTCTCTATCTCCTCTCTATTTATTCTCTCTCCTCTCCAATTGCTATCTCTCCTCTCTATGTCCTATCTCTCCTCTGTCGCTTCTCTATCTCTTATCTATCCTCTGTCTCCGCTCTATCTCCTCTCTGTTTCCTCTCTGTCTCCAATCTCCTCTCTATCTACTATCTGTCCTCTGTCTCCTCTCTGTCTCCTCTGTCTCCTCTCCATCCCATCTCTCTTCTGTGTCTCCTCACTCTCCTCTCTATCTCCTATCTCTCCCTCTGTCTCCCTCTCTATGTCCTCTCCCTCTCCTCTGACTCCCTCTATCTCCTATTGCTCCACTCTTTTTCTCTTTCTCTTTATTTCCTCTCTCTCCTCTGTCTCCCTCTCTAACTCCAGTCCATTCTCTACCGCCTCTCTATGTCCTATCTCTGCTATGTCTACTCTCTATGTCTTTTCGGCTCTCTCCCTCTGTCTGCTCTCTATCTTCTCGTTCTCCCTCTGTCTTTCTATGTCCTCTCCCTCCTCTGTTTGCTCTCAATATCCTCTCTCTCCTTTGTTTCTTCTCCATCTCCTCTCTCTCCTCTGTCTCCCTCTCTAGCTCCTATGCCTCCTCTGTCTCCTTTCTAGCTCTTATCTTTCCTCTGCCTCCTCTCTATCTCCTCTGTCTTCTCTCTATGTCCTCTCTCTCATCTCTTTCTCCTATCTCTCCACTATCTCCCTCTCTATGTTCTCTCTCTCCCTCTGTCTCCTCACTCTCCCTCTCAATCACATAGCTCTCCCTCTGTTTCCTCTCTATCACATATCTCTCCCTCTGTCCCTTCTCTATGTCCTCTCTCTCCCTCTATGTAATGTCTCTCTATTTCCTCTCTCTCCTGTGTCTTCTCTCTATCTCCTCTCTATTTATTCTCTCTCCTCTCTCTCCTCTCTGAATGCTATCTCTCCTCTGTCTCCCTCTCAATGTCCACTCTCTCCCTCTGTCTCCCTCTCTATGTCCTATCTCTCCTCTGTCGCTTCTCTATCTCCTATCTCTCCCTCTGTCTCCGCTCTGTATCCGCTCTGTCTCCTCTCTGTCTCCCTCTCTCCCTCTCCATCCCATCTCTCTCCTCACTCTCCTCTCTATCTCCTATCTCACCTTTGTCTCCTCTCTATGTCCTCTCTCTCTCCTCTGACTCCTCTCTATCTCCAATTGCTCCTCTCTCTCTCCCCTCTTTCTCTTTATTTCCTCTCTCCCCTCTCTATGTCCTCTCTCTCCTCTGTCTCCTCTATATCTCGACTCTCTCCTCTGTATCCTCTCTCTTCTCCGCCTCCTCTCTATCCTCTGTCTACTCTCCTTCTCCTCTATGACACCTCTCTCTATTCCGTCTCCTGCCTATCTCCTCGGTGGGAAGCACTAAACACTCACTCGTACTTGTACTAAAGACTTTTCCGAAACCGCAACCCCTACCTGAGTTTGTGAGAATCTCGTAGAAGGGCGGTATTTAGACAGCACAAGAAAACTGACTAACGGGAATGATGTGTGACCGAAGAAAAGACACTGTCTCTATCTTCTCTCTATCTCCTCTTTCTCTTCTCTATTTCTTCTCTCTCTTCTGTCTCCTCTCTGCTATCTCTCCTCGGTCTCCTCTCAATGTTCTCTCTCTCCTCTGTCTCCTCTCTGTGTCCTATCTCTCCTCTGTCTCCGCTCTGTCTCCTCTCTGTCTCCTCTCTTTCTCTTCTCTCTCCTCTCTATCCCATCTGGCTCCTCTGTCTCCTCTCAATGTATTCTCTCTCTCCTCTGCCTCCTCTCTATCTACTGTCGCTCCTATCTCTCCTCTCTATTTCCACTCTCTCCTCTGTCTCGTCTCTATCTACTATCGCTCCTAACTCTCCTCTGCCTCCTCTCTATGTATTCTCTCTCCCTCTCTATCTCCCTCTCTCCCTATGTTCCTTCTCTATGTACTCTCTCTCCCTCTGTTCCCTCTCTATGTACTCTCACTCTCCCTCTGCCTTCTCTCTATCTCCTCATTCTCCTCTCTTCTTCATCTCTCTCCTCTGTCTCCTCTCTAACTGCTATCTCTCCTCGGTCTCCTCTCTATGTCCTATCTCTCCTCTGTCGCTTCTTTATGTCCTCTCTTTCCCCTGTTTCCTCTCTAGCTCCTCTCTGTCTCCAATCTCCTTCTCCTTTGTCTGCTCTCTGTCTCCTTTCTCTCCTCTCTATGCCATCTCTCTCCTCTGTCTCCTTACCCTCCGCTCTATCTCCTATCTCACCTCTGTCTCCCTCTCTATGTCCTCTCTCTCTCCTTTGACTCCTCTCTATCTCCAATTGCTCCTCTTTCTCCCCTCTTTCTCTTTATTTCCTCTCTCCCCTCTGTCTCCTCTCTATGTCCTATTTCTCCTCTGCCTAATCTCTATGTCCTCTCTCCTCTGTCTCCTCTCTTTGCCCTATCTTTCCTCAGTCTCCTCTCTATGTCTTCTCTCTTCTCTGTCCCGTCTCTAACCCCCATCTCTCCGCTGACTCCTCTCTATGTCCTATCTCTCCTGTGTCTCCTCTCTGTGTCCTCTCTCTCTCCTCTGTCTCCCCTCTATCTGCTGTCGGTCCTATCTCCTCTCTCTATTTCCTCTCTCTCCTCTGTCTCCTCTATTTGTCCTCTCTCTCTCCTCTGTCTCCCCTTTATCTACTGTCGCTCCTATCTCTCCTCTCTATTTCCTCTCTCTCCTCCGTCTCCTCTCTATCTACTGTCGCTCCTAACTCTCCTCTGCCTCCTCTCTATGTCCTTTGTCTCCTCTCTATCTCCTCTCTCTCCTTTGTTCCTTCTCCAAGCACTCTCTCTCCTCTGTTCCTTCTCTATGTACTCTCACTGTCCTCTGACTCCTCTCTATCTCCTATTGCTCCTCGCTCACCTCTGTCTTCTCTCCATCTCCTCTTTCTCATTTCTATTGCTTCTCTCTCCTCTGTCTCCTCTCTAACTGCTATCTCTCCTCGGTCTCCTCTCAATGTCCTCTCTCTCCTTTGTCTCCTCTCTATGTCCTATTCTCCTCTGTCGCTTCTCTATCTCCTATCTCTCCTCTGTCTCCGCTCTGACTCCTCTCTGTCTCCTCTCTTTCTCTTCTCTCTCCTCTCCATCCCATCTCTCTTGTCTGTCTCCTCTCTATATCCTCTCGCTCCTCTGTCTCCTCTCTTTGTCCTATCTCTCCTCTGTCGCTTCTTAATGTCCACTCTCTCCTCTGTTTGCTCTCCATCTCCTCTCTGTTTCCTCTCTGTATCCCATCTCCTCTCTATCTCCTATCTGTCCTCTGTCTCCTCTCTCTCCTCACCATCCCATCTCTCTTCTCTCTCTCCTCACTCTCCTCTCTATCTCCTATCTCTCCTCTGTCTCCCTCTCTATGTCCTCTCTCTCCTCTGTCTCCCTCTCTATCTGCTGTCGCTCCTATCTCTCCCTCTCTATTTCCCTCTCTCTCCTCTGTCTCCCTCTATTTGTCCTCTCTCTCTCCCTCTGTCTCCCCTCTATCTACTGTCGCTCCTATCTCTCCTCTCTATTTCCTCTCTCTCCTCTGTCTCCTCTTAATCTACTGTCGCTCCTAACTCTCCTCTGCCTCCTCTCTATGTCCTTTGTCTCCTCTCTATCTCCTCTCTCTCCTTTGTTCCTTCTCTAAGCACTCTCTCTCCTCTGTTCCTTCTCTATGTACTCTCACTGTCCTCTGACTCCTCTCTATCTCCTATTGCTCCTCTCTCACCTCTGTCTTCTCTCTATCTCCTCATTCTCCTCTCTATTTCTTCTCTCTCCTCTGTCTCCTCTCTAACTGCTATCTCTCCTCTGTCTCCTCTCAATGTCCTCTCTCTCCTCTCTATGTCTCATTTTTCCGCTGTCGCTTCTCTATCTCCTATCTATCCGCTCTGTCTCCTCTCTGTCTCCTCTCTGTCTCCTCTCTTTCTCTTCTCTCTCCTCTCCATCCCATCTCTCTCGTCTGTCTCCTAGCTATATCCTCTCGCTCCTCTGTCCGCTCTCTATGTCCCCTCTTTCCACCGTCTCCTCTGTCTTCACTCTATCTCCTCTCTCTCCTACGTCACCTGTCTATGTCCTCTCTCTAGCTCCTTTCTCATCTCTGCCTAACTCTCTATCTCCTCTCTCTCCTCTGTCTCCTGCCTATGTCCTCTCTCTCCTCTCCACCTCCTATCTCTCCTCTGGCGCCTCTCTATGTCCCATCTCTCCTCCGTCATCTCTCTATGTCTTTTCTCTCCTCTGTCTCCTCTTTAACTCTTATCTCTCCTGTGTTTCCTCTCTATGTCCTCTCCTCCCTATGTCACCACCCTTATCTATCTCCTCTCTATCTCCTATCTCTCATCTGACACCTCTCTCTGTCCTTCCTCTCCTTTCTCTCTGTCTCCTCTCCATCTCCTATGTCTCCTCTGTCTCCACTCTATGTCCTCTCTCTCCTCTATATCACTTTTCTCTGTATCCTCTCTCTCCTCCGCCTCCTCTCTATCCTCTGTCTCCTCTCCTTCTCCTCTATGTCACCTCTCTCTATTCCGTCTCCTGCCTATCTCCTCGGTGGGAAGCACTAAACACTCACTGGTACTTGTACTAAAGACTTTTCACAGCCAAAACCGCAAGCCCTACTTGAGTTTATGAGAATCTCGTAGAAGGGCGGTATTTTGACAGCACAAGAAAACTGACTAAGGGGAATGATGTGTGACCGAAGAAAAGACACTGTTTCTATCTTCTCCCTATCTGCTCTGCCTCATTTCTATTGCTTCTCTCTCCTCTGTCTCCTCTCTAACTGCTATCTCTCCTCGGTCTCCTCTCAATGTCCTCTCTCTCCTCTGTCCGCTCTCTATGTCCTATCTCTCTTCTGTCGCTTCTCTATCTCCTATTTCTCCTCTGTCTCCTCTCTTTCTCTTCTCTGCCCTCTCCATCCCATCTCTCCCGTCTGCCTCCTCTCTATATCCTCTCGCTCCTCTGTCTCTCTCTTTGTCCTATCTCTCCTCTGTCGCTTCTTAATGTCCACTCTCTCCTCTCTTTCCTCTCTATCTTCTCTCTGTTTCCTCTCTGTCTCCAATCTCCTCTCTATGTCCTATCTGTCCTCTGTCTCCTCTCTGTCTCCTCTCTCTCCTCTCCATCCCATCTCTCTTCTCTGTCTACTCACTCTCCTCTCTATCTCCTATCTGTCCTCTGTCTCCTCTCTATGTCCTCTCTCTCTCCTCTGTCTCCTCTCTATCTACTGTCGCTCCTATCTCTCCTCTCTATTTCTTCTCTCTCCTCTGTCTCCTCTCTTTGTCCTCTCTCTCTCCTCTGTCTCCTCTCTATCTACTGTCGCTCCTATCTCTCCGCTCTATTTCTTCTGTCTCCTCTGTATCTACTGTCACTCCTAACTCTCCTGTGCCTCCTATCGATGTCCTCTCTCTCCTCTCTATCTCCTCTCTCTCCTTTGTTCCTTCTCTATGTACTCTCTCTCTTCTGTTCCTTCTCTATGTACTCTCACTCTCCTCTGACTTCTCTCCATCTCCTATTGCTCCTCTCTCTCCTCTGTCTTCTCTCTATCTCCTCATTCTCCTCCTTATTTCTTCTCACTTCTCTGTCTCCTCTCTAACTGCTATCTCTTCTCGGTCTCCTCTCAATGTCCTCTCTCTCCTCTGTCTCCTCTCTATGTCCTATCTCTCCTCTGTCGCTTCTCTATCTCCTATCTATCCTCCGTCTCCGCTCTGTCTCCTCTCTTTCTCTTCTCTCTCCTCTCCATCCCATCTCTCTCGTCTGTCTCCTCTCTATATCCTCTCGCTCCTCTGTCCGCTCTCTATGTCCCCTCTTTCCACCGTCTCCTCTGTCTCCACTCTATCTCCTCTCTCTCCTATGTCACCTCTCTATGTCCTCTTTCTAGCTCTTCTCTCTTCTCTGCCTCACTCTGTATCTCCTCTCTCTCCTCTGTCTCCTGCCTATGTCTTCTCTTTCCTCTCCACCTCCTACCTCTCCTCTAACGCCTCTCTATGTCCTCTCTCTCCTCTGTCTCCTCTCCATCTCCTCTCTCTCCTCTGTGTCCTCTCTAGCTCTCTCTCTCCTCTGTCTCCCTCTCTAGCTCCTCTCTCTCCTCTGCCCCACTTTCTATCTCCCTCTCTCCCTCTGCCCCACTCTCTTTCCCTCTCTCTCTTTCTGTCTCCCTCTCTATGTCCACTCTCTCCTCTGTTTCTCTTTCTATGTTCTCTCTCTCCTATGTCTCATCTCTATGTCCTATCTCTCTTCTGTCTCCCTCTCTATGTCCTCTCCCTCTGTCTGCTCTCTATCTCTTCTTTCTACTCTGTCTCCTCTCTATCTCCTATTGCTCATCTGTCGCCTCTGTATGTAATCTCTCTCCTCTATCTTCTCTGTATGTCCTATATTTCCTCTGTCTTCTCTCTCCTCTGTCTGGTCTCTAACTCCTATCTCTCCGCTGACTCCTCTATATGTCCTATCTCTCCTGTGTCTCCGCTCTATGTCCTCACTCTCCTCCGTCTCCTCTCTATGTCCTTTCGTCTCTGTCTCCTCTCTTCTCTGTCTCCTCTCTATGTCCTATCTCTCCTGTGTCTCCTCTCTATGTCCTCTCTCTCCTCCGTCTCCTCTCTATGTCCTCTCTTCTCTGTATCCTCTCTATGTCCCATCTCTCCCTCTGTCTCCCTCTCTATGTGCTCTCTCTCCCTCTGTCTCCCTCTCTATGTCCTCTCTTTCTCTGTCTCTCTCTATGTCCCATCTCTCCTGTGTCTCCTCTCTATGTCCTCTCTCTCCTCCGTCTCCCTCTCTATGTCCTCTCTTTCTCTGTCTCCTTTTTATGTCCCTCTCTCTCTCTCCTCTGTCTGCTCTCTATCTCCTCTCTGTTCTCGGTCTCTCTCTAACTCCTATCTCTCTTCTGTCGCTCCTCTATGTCCTATATCTTCTCCGTCTCCTCTCTCTGTCCACTCTCTCCTCTGTTTCCTCTCTATCTCCTCTCTGTTTCCTCTCTGTCTCCAATCTCCTCTGTATCTCCTATCTGTCCTCTGTCTCCTCTCTATGTCTTTCTCTCTCTCCTCTGTCTCCTCTGTCTGCTCTCTATCTCCTCTCTGTTCTCGGTCTTCTCTCTAACTCCTATCTCTCTTCTGTCGCTCCTCTATCTCCTATCTCTCCTCCGTCTCCTCTCTATGTCCACTCACCCCTCTGTCACCTCTCTAACTCGTATCTCTCCTCTGTCTCCTCTCTATGTCCTTTCTCTCCTCTGTCTCCCCTCTACGTCCTCTCACTGCCGCGTCTCCTCTGTCCTCTCTATCTCCTCTTACTTCTCTGTTGCGTTTCTATGTTCTCTCTCTCCTCTCTATGTCCACCCTTTCCTCTGTCTCTCCTCTGCCTCCTCTCTATCTGCTCTCTCTCCTCTGTCTCCTCTCTATGTTCTCTTTCTCCTCTCTATCTCCTATATCTTCTCTGTCTCCTCTCTATGTTCTCCCTCTCCTCTGTCTCCCCTCTTTCTCCTCTCGCTCCCATCTCTCGTCTTTTTCCTCAATATGTCCCCTCTCTCCTCTATTTCCACTCTATCTCCTATCGCTACTCTCTCTCCTCTTTTTCCAACCAATGTCCTAGCTCTCCTCCGTCTCCTCTCTATGTTCGCTCAATCCTCTCTCTCCTCTGTCTCATTTCTAGCTCTTGTCTCTCCTCTGCCTCATCTCTCTCCTTTTCCTCCTCTCTATGTCCCAGCTCTCCTCTGTCTCCTTTCTATGCCCGCTCCCTCCTCTGTCTCCTCTTTCCCCTCTCTATTTCTTCTCTCTCCTCTGTCTCCTCTCTAACTGCTATCTCTCCTCGGTCTCCTCTCAACGTCCTATCTCTCCTCTGTCGCTTCTCTATCTCCTATCTATCCTCTGTCTCCGCTATATCTCCTCTCTGTTTCCTCTCTGTCTCCAATCTCCTCTCTATCTCCTATCTGTCCTCTGTCTCCTCTCTGTCTCCTCTGTCTCCTCTCCATCCCATCTCTCTTCTGTGTCTCCTCACTCTACTCTCTATCTCCTATCTCTCCTCTGTCTCCTCTCTATGTCCTCTCCCTCTCCTCTGACTCCGCTCTATCTCCTATTGCTCTTTCTTCTCTTTCTCTTTATTTCCTCTCTCTCCTCTGTCTCCTCTCTAACTCCAGTCCATTCTCTACCGCCTCTCTATGTCCTATCTGTGCTATGTCTACTCTCTATGTCTTTTCGGCTCTCTCCTCTGTCTGCTCTCTATCTCCTCATTCTCCTCTGTCTTCTTTCTATGTCCTCTCCCTCCTCTGTTTGCTCTCAATATCCTCTCTCTCCTTTGTTTCTTCTCCATCTCCTCTCTCTCCTCTGTTTCCTCTCTAGCTCCTATGCCTCCTCTGTCTCCTTTCTAGCTCTTATCTTTCCTCTGCCTCCTCTCTATCTCCTCTGTCCCTTCTCTATGTCCTCTCTCTCCCCTCTATGTTATGTCTCTCCTCTCTATTTCCTCTCTCTCCTCTGTCTCCTCTCTATCTCCTCTCTCTCCTCTGTCCCCTCTCTATGTCCCCTCTCTTTCCTCTGACTCCTCTCTATCTCCTATTGCTCCTCTCTCTCCTGTGTCTTCTCTCTATCTCCTCTCTATTTATTCTCTCTCCTCTCCAATTGCTATCTCTCCTCTCTATGTCCTATCTCTCCGCTGTCGCTTCTCTATCTCCTATCTCTCCTCTGTCTCCGCTCTGCATCCGCTCTGTCTCCTCTCTGTCTCCTCTCTCTCCTGTCCATCCCATCTCTCTCCTCACTCTCCTCTCTATCTCCTCTCTATGTCCTCTGTCTCCTCTATATCTCGTCTCTCTCCTCTGTATCCTCTCTCTTCTCCGCCTCCTCTCTATCCTCTGTCTACTCTCCATCTCCTCTATGACACCTCTCTCTATTCCGTCTCCTACCTATCTCCTCGGTGGGAAGCACTAAACACTCACTGGTACTTGTACTAAAGACTTTTCACAGCCAAAACCGCAACCCCTACTTGAGTTTGTGAGAATCTCGTAGAAAGGCGGTATTTAGACAGCACAAGAAAACTGACTAAGGGGAATGATGTGTGACCGAAGAAAAGACACTGTCTCTATCTTCTCTCTATCTCCTCTTTCTCTTCTCTATTTCTTCTCTCTCTTCTGTCTCCTCTCTGCTATCTCTCCTCGGTCTCCTCTCAATGTCCTCTCTCTCCTCTGTCTCCTCTCTATGTCCTATCTCTCCTCTGTCGCTTCTCTATCTCCTATCTATCCTCTGTGTCCGCTCTGTCTCCTCTCTGTCTCCTCTCTTTCTCTTCTCTCTCCTCTCCATCCCATCTCGCTCGTCTGTCTCCTCTCTATGTCCTCTCGCTCCTCTGTCCGCTCTCTATGTCCCCTCTTTCCACCTTCTCCTCTGTTTCCACTCTATCTCCTCTCTCTCCTATGTCACCTCTCTATGTCCTCTCTCTAGCTCCTCTCTCTTCTCTGCCTCACTCTCTATCTCCTCTCTCTCCTCTCTCTCCTCTGTCTCCTGCCTATGTCCTCTCTCTCCTCTCCACCTCCTATCTCTCCTCTAACGCCTTTCTATGTCCTCTCTCTCCTCTGTCTCCTCTCCATCTCCTCTCTCTCCTCTGTGTCCTCTCTAGCTCCTCTCTCTCCTCTGTCTCCTCTCTAGCTCCTCTCTCTCCTCTGCCCCACTTTCTATCTCCTCTCTCTCCTCTGCCCCACTCTCTTTCCCCTCTCTCTCTTCTGTCTCCTCTCTTTGTCCACTCTCTCCTCTGTTTCTCTTCTATGTTCTCTCTCTCCTATGTCTCATCTCTATGTCCTATCTCTCTTCTGTCTCCTCTCTATGTCCTCTCCTCTGTCTGCTCTCTATCTCCTCTTTCTACTCTGTCTCCTCTCTATCTCCTATTGCTCCTCTGTCGCCTCTCTATGTCATCTCTCTCCTCTATCTCCTCTGTATGTCCTATATTTCCTCTGTCTTCTCTCTCCTCTGTCTGGTCTCTAACTCCTATCTCTCCGCTGGGTCCTCTCTATGTCCTATCTCTCCTGTGTCTCCTCTCTATGTCCTCTCTCTCCTCCGTCTCCTCTCTATGTCCTCTCTTCTCTGTCTCCTTTTTATGTCCTCTTCTTTCTCTCCTCTCTCTGCTCTCTATCTCCTTTCTGTTCTCGGTCTTCTCTCTAACTCCTATCTCTCTTCTGTCGCTCCTCTATCTCCTATCTCTCCTCCGTCTCCTCTCTATGTCCACTCACCCCTCTGTCACCTCTCTAACTCGTATCTCTCCTCTGTCTCCCCTCTACGTCCTCTCACTGCCGCGTCTCCTCTGTCCTCTCTATCTCCTCTTACTTCTCTGTTGCGTTTCTATGTTCTCTCTCTCCTCTCTATGTCCACTCTTTCCTCTGTCTCTCCTCTGCCTCCTCTCTATCTCCTCTCTCTCCTCTGACTCCTCTCTATGTCCTATTTCTCCTCTGTCTCCTCTCTATGTTCTCTTTCTCCTCTCTATCTCCTATATCTTTTCTGTCTCCTCTCTATGTTCTCTGTCTCCCCTCTATCTCCTCTCGCTCCTATCTCTCCTCTTTTTCCTCTCTATGTCCACTCTCTCCTCTGTTTCCTCTCTATCTCCTCTCTGTCTCCAATCTCCTCTCTATCTCCTATCTGTCCTCTGTCTCCTCTCTGTCTCCTCTCTATGTCTTCTTCTCTCTCTTCTCTCTCTCCTCTGTCTGCTCTCTATCTCCTCTCTGTTCTCGGTCATCTCTCTAACTCCTATCTCTCTTCTGTCGCTCCTCTATGTCCTATATCTTCTCCGTCTCCTCTCTATGTCCACTCTCTCCTCTGTTTCCTCTCTATCTCCTCTCTGTTTCCTCTCTGTCTCCAATCTCCTCTCTAACTCGTATCTCTCCTCTGTCTCCTCTCTATGTCCTTTCTCTCCTCTGTCTCCCTCTACGTCCTCTCACTGCCGCGTCTCCTCTGTCCTCTCTATCTCCCTCTTACTTCTCTGTTGCGTTTCTATGTTCTCTCTCTCCCTCTCTATGTCCACTCTTTCCTCTGTCTCTCTGTCTCTCCTCTGCCTCCCTCTCTATCTCCTCTCTCTCCTCTGTCTCCCTCTCTATGTCCTATTTCTCCCTCTGTCTCCCTCTCTATGTCCTCTTTCTCCCTCTCTATCTCCTATATCTTCTCTGTCTCCCTCTCTATGTTCTCCCTCTCCCTCTGTCTCCCCTCTATCTCCACTCGCTCCTATCTCTCCCTCTTTTCCTCAATATGTCCTCTCTCTCCTCTATTTCCTCTCTATCTCCTATCGCTACTCTCTCTCCTCTTTTTCCAACCAATGTCCTAGCTCTCCTCCGTCTCCTCTCTATGTTCGCTCAATCCTCTCTCTCCTCTGTCTCATTTCTAGCTCTTGTCTCTCCTCTGCCTCATCTCTCTCCTTTTCCTCCTCTCTATGTCCTAGCTCTCCTCTGTCTCCTTTCTATGCCCGCTCCCTCCTCTGTCTCCTCTTTCTCCTCTCTATTTCTTCTCTCTCCTCTGTCTCCTCTCTAACTGCTATCTCTCCTCGGTCTCCTCTCAATGTCCTCTCTCTCCTCTCTATGTCCTATCTCTCCTCTGTCTCTCTGTCTCCTCTCTCTCCTCTCCATCCCATCTCTCTTCTGTGTCTCCACACTCTCCTCTCTATCTCCTATCCCTCCTCTGTCTCCTCTCTATGTCCTCTCCCTCTCCTCTGATTCCGCTCTATCTCCTATTGCTCCACTCTTTCCTCTCTTTCTCTTTATTTCCTCTCTCTCCTCTGTCTCCTCTCTAACTCCAGTCCAATCTCTACCGCCTCTCTATGTCCTATCTCTGCTATGTCTACTCTCTAGATCTTTTCGGCTCTCTCCTCTGTCTGCTCTCTATCTGCTCGTTCTCCTCTGTCTTCTTTCCATGTCCTCTCGCTCCTCTGTTTGCTCTCAATATCCTCTCTCTCCTCTGTTTGCTCTCAATATCCTCTCTCTCCTCTGTCTCCTCTCTAGCTCCTATGCCTTCTCTGTCTCCTTTCTAGCTCTTATCTTTCCTCTGCCTCCTCTCTATCTCCTCTGTCTTCTCTCTATGTCCTCTCTCTCATCTCTTTCTCCTATCTCTCCACTATCTCCTCTCTATGTTCTCTTTCTCCTCTGTCTCCTCACTCTCCTCTCAATCACATACCTCTCCTCTGTTTCCTCTCTATCCCTTCTCTATGTCCTCTCTCTCCCCTCTATTTAATGTCTCTCCTCTCTATTTCCTCTCTCTCCTCTGTCTCCTCTCTATCTCCTCTCTCTCCTCTGTCCCCTCTCTTTCCTCTGAGTCCTCTCTATCTCCTATTGCTCCTCTCTCTCCTGTGTCTTCTCTCTATCTCCTCTTTCTCCTCTCTATTTATTCTCTCTCCTCTCTCTCCTCTCTAATTGCTATCTCTCCTCTGTCTCCTCTCAATGTCCACTCTCTCCTCTGTCTCCTCTCTATGTCCTATCTCTCCTCTGTCGCTTCTCTATCTCCTATCTCTCCTCTGTCACCGCTCTGTATCCGCTCTGTCTCCTCTCTGTCTCCTCTCTCTCCTCTCCATCCCATCTCTCTCCTCACTCTCCTCTCTATCTCCTATCTCACCTCTGTCTCCTTTCTATGTCCTCTGTCTCCTCTATATCTCGTCTCTCTCCTCTGTATCCTCTCTCTTCTCCGCCTCCTCTCTATCCTCTCTCTACTCTCCTTCTCCTCTATGACACCTCTCTCTATTCCGTCTCCTGCCTATCTCTTCGGTGGGAAGCACTAAACACTCACTGGTACTTTTCCAAAACCGCAACCCCTACTTGAGTTTGTGAGAATCTCGTAGAAGGGCGGTATTAAGACAGCACAAGAAAACTGACTAAGGGGAATGATGTGTGACCGAAGAAAAGACACTGTCTCTATTTTCTCTCTATCTCCTCTTTCTCTTCTCTATTTCTTCTCTCTGCTATCTCTCCTCGGTCTCCTCTCAATGTTCTCTCTTTCCTCTGTCTCCTCTCTATGTCCTATCTCTCCTCTGTCTCCGCTCTGTCTCCTCTCTGTCTCCTCTCTTTCTCTTCTCTCTCCTCTCCATCCCATCTCGCTCCTCTGTCTCCTCTCTATGTATTCGCTCTCTCCTCTGTCTCCTCTCTATCTACTGTCGCTCCTATCTCTCCTCTCTATTTCCTATCTCTCCTCTGTCTCCTCTCTATCTACTGTCGCTCCTAACTCTCCTCTGCCTCCTCTCTATGTATTCTCTCTCCTCCCTATCTCCTCTCTCTCCTCTGTTCCTTCTCTATGTACTCTCACTCTCCTCTGACTCCTCTCTATCTCCTATTGCTCCTCTCTCTCCTCTGTCTTCTCTCTATCTCCTCATTCGCCTCTCTTCTTCATCTCTCTCCTCTGTCTCCTCTCTAACTGCTATCTCTCCTCGGTCTCCTCTCTATATCCTATCTCTCCTCTGTCCGCTCTCTATGTCCCCTCTTTTCACCGTCTCCTCTGTCTCTGACCTCTGTATCCTCTCTCGCCTCCGCCTCCTCTCTATCCACTCCTTCTCCTCTATATCTCCTCTCTCTATTCCATCTCCTGTCTATCTCCTCGGTGGGAAGCACTAAACACTCAGTGGTACTTGTACTTAAGACTTTTCAGGGCGGTATTTAGACAGCACATGAAAACTGACTAAGGCACGATGTGTGACCGAAGAAGAGACACTGAGCGAGAGAAAGAGAGTCTGAGGCACATCAGCTGAATACATCTCTTCTCTGTCCTCTGTCTCCTCTCTAACTGCTATCTCTCCTCGGTCTCCTCTCTATGTCCTATCTCCCCTCTGTCCGCTCTCTCTGTCCCCTCTTTCCACCGTCTCCTCTGTCTCCACTCTACCTCCTCTCTCTCCTATGTCACCCCTCTATGTCCACTCTCTAGCTCCTCTCTCTTCTCTGCCTAACTCTCTATTTCCTCTCTCTCCTCTCTCTCCTGCCTATGTCCTCTCTGTCCTCTCCACCTACTATCTCTCCTCTAACGCCTCTCTATGTCCTCCTTCTCCTCTGTCTCCTGTGCATCTCCTCTCTCTCCTCTCTAGCTCCTCTCTCCTCTGTCTCCTCTCTAGCTCTTCTCTCTCCTCTGCCCCACTCTCTATCTCCTCTCTCTCCTCTGCCCCACTCTCTCTCTCCTCTGTCTCCACTCTATGTCCTCTCTCTCTCCTCTGCCTCCTCTCTAACTTCTATCTCTCCTCTGTTTCGTCTCTATCTCCCCTCTGTTTCCTCTCTGTCTCCAATCTCCTCTCTATCTACTATCTGTCCTCTGTCTCCTCTCTGTCTCCTCTCTCTCCTCTCCATCCCATCTCTCTCCTCTGTCTCCTCACTCTCCTCTCTATCTCCTATCTCTCCTCTGTCTCCTCTCTATGTCCTCTCTCGCTCCTCTGACTCCTCTCTATCTCTTATTGCTCCTCCCTCTCTTCTCTTTCTCTTTATGTCCTCTCTCTCCTCTGTCTCCTCTCTAGCTCCTCTCTCTCCTCTGTCCCACTCTCTATCTCCTCTATCTCCTCTGCTCCACTCTCTCTCTCCTCTCTCTCCTCTGTCTCCCCTATATGCCCTATCTTTCCTCAGTCTCCTCTCTATGTCTTCTTTCTTCTCTGTCTCGTCTCTAACCCCTATCTCTCCGCTGACTCCTCTCTATGTCCTATCTCTTCTGTGTCTCCTTTCTATGTCCTCTCTCTCCTCCGTCTCCGCTCTATGTCCCCTCTTCCCTGTTCCTTCTCTATCTCATCTCTCTCCTCTGTATCCTCTCCCGCCTCCGCCTCCTCTCTCTCCAATCATTCTCCTCTATATCTCCTCTCCTGTCTCCTGTCTATCCTCTCTATCGGTGGGAAGCACTAAACACTCAGTGGAACTTGTACTTAAGACTTTTCAGGGCGGTATTTAGACAGCACAAGAAAACTGACTAAGGAACGATGTGTGACCGAAGAAGAGACACTGAGCGAGAGAAAGAGAGTCTGAGGCACATCAGCTGAATACATCTCTTCTCTCTCCTCTGTCTGCTCTCCAACTGCTATCTCTCCTCGGTCTCCTCTCTATGTCCAATCTCCCCTCTGTCCGCTCTCTATGACCCCTCTTTCCATCGTCTCCTCTGTCTCCACTCTATCTCCTCTGTCTCCTATGTCACCCCTCTATGTCCACTCTCTAGCTCCTCTCTCTTCTCTGTCTCACTCTCAATCTCCTCTCTCTCCTCTGTTTCCTGCCTATGTCCTCTCTCTCCTCTCCACCTACTATTTCTCCTCTAACGCCTCTCTATGCCATCTCTCTCCCTCTGTCTCCTCTCCATCTCCTCTCTCTCCTCTGTATCCTCTCTAGCTCCTCTCTCTCTTATCTCTTTCTTATCTGTCCTGTGTTTCCTCTCTATGTCCTCTCTCTCCTCTGTCGCCACTCTGTCGCTTCTCTATCTCCTATCTCTCCCTCTGTCTCCGCTCTGTCTCCCTCTCTGTCTCTCTCTTTCTCTTTCTCTCTCCCTCTCCATCCCATCTCTCTGTCTGTCTCCTCTCTATATCCTCTCTCTCCCTCTGTTTCGTCTCTATCTCCCTCTGTTTCTCTCTGTCTCCATCTCTCTCTATCTACTAGCTGGCCTCTGTCTCCTCTCCGTCTCCCTCTCTCTCTCTCCATCCCATCTCTCTTTCTCTGTCTCCTCGCTCTCCCTCTCTATCTCCTATCTCTCCTCTGTCTCCTCTCTTTTTCCTCTCTCTCTCCTCTGACTCCTCTCTATCTCCTATTGCTCCTCCCTCTCTTCTCTTTCTCTTTATGTCCTCTCTCTCAATCTGTCTCCCTCTCTAGCTCCGCTCTCTCCTCTGCCCCACTCTGTATCTCCTCTCTCCCTCTGCC
>JAWNPQ010000299.1:0-19893 GCA_035047465.1 Drosophila sordidula
GTGTACTTCATTTCAGTTACGTATTTGCTCACTCTCTATCTCGCATCTCTAATCTGTCTCCTTTCTATGTTCTATCTCTCCTCCGTCACCTCTCTATGTCCTCTCTCCCTCTGTCACCTCTCTATGTTCTATGTCTCCTCTGTCTCTTCTCTATGTCTTTTTTCTCCCTCTGTCTCCTCCCCATTTCTTCTATCTTGTTTATCTCCTCTCTATGTCCTCTCTTTCCTCTGTCTCCTCTCTATCTCCTCTGTCTCCTCTCTATGTCCTCTCTCTCCTCTGTCTCCTCTCTATTTCTCTGTCTCCTCTCTATGTTCTATCTTCCCCTATGTCCTCTCTTTCCTCTGTCTCCCTCTCTGTCTCTCTCTGTCTCTCTCTCTGTCTCTCTCTCTCCTCTGTCTGCTCTCTATCTCCTCTGTCTCCTCCCTATCTCTCTCTCTATGTCTCTCTCTCCACTGTCTCCTGTCTATCTCCTCTGTCTCCTCTCTGTCCTCCGTCTCCTCTCTATCTCTCTGTCTCCTCTCTAAGTCCTCTATTTCCTCTGTCTCTCTCTAACTCCCATCTCTCCTCTACCTCCCTCTCTATGTCTCTCTCTCCCTCTGTTTCCTCTCTATATCCTCTCCCTTCTGTCTCCCTCTTTATGTCCTCTCGCTCCTCTGTCTCCTCTCTATGTCCTATCTCTCCATTGTCTCTTCTCTGTGTCTTCTCTCTTCCTCTGTCTCCCTCTCTAACTCCTATCTCTCATCTGCCTCCTCTCTATGTCCTATCTCTCCTCTGTCTCCTCTCCATGTCCGCTCTCTACTCTCTCTTCTCTGTCTCCGCTCTCTACTCTGTCTCCTCTCCATTTCCTCTCTATTTCTCTCTCTCTCTGTCTCCCTCTCTATCTCCTATCGCTCATCTCCCTCCTCTGTCTCCTCTCAATGTGCTTTCTCTTATCTGTCTCCTCTCTATCTCCTATCTCTCCTCTGACACTTCTATGTGGCCTCTTTCTCTCTCTTCTCTCTCTGTCTCCTCTCCGTCTCCAATCTCTCCCTCGTCTCATCTCTCTCTCTGTCTCTTCTCTGTCTCCCTCTCTATGCTCCTCTCTCTCCTCTGTCTCCTCTCTATGTCCTATCTCTCCTCTGTCTCCTCTCCATGTCCGCTCTCTACTCTCTCTTCTCTGTCTCCGCTCTCTACTCTGTCTCCTCTCCATTTCCTCTCTATTTCCTCTCTCTCCTCTGTCTCCTCTCTATCTCCTATCGCTCATCTCACTCCTCTGTCTCCTCTCAATGTGCTTTCTCTTATCTGTCTCCTCTCTATCTCCTATCTCTCCTCTGACACTTCTATATGGCCTCTCTCTGTCTTCTCTCTCTGTCTCCTCTCCATCTCCAATCTCTCCTCTCCATTTCATCTCTCTCCTCTATCTTCTCACTCTGCTGTCTATCTCGTCTCTCTCCTCTGTATCCTCCCCATCACCTATCTCTCTTCCGTCTTTTGTCTATCTCCTCGATGTATGCACAAAAAACTCGCTAAGGGGAACGATGTGTGACCAAAGAAGAGACACTGAGCGAGAGAGAAAGAGTCTGAGGAACATAAGCTGGATACATATCCTCTTCCTTTTTGTCTCCTCTCTATCACCGCTCTCTCTTCTGTCTCCTCTCTATCTCCACTGTTTCCTCTCTCTGTCCTCTCTCTCCTCTCTAGCTCCTCTCTCTCCTCTGTCTCCCTCTCTATGTCGTCTGTCTCCTTTGTCTCCCTCTCTTTTTCCTCTCTCTCCCTCTGCCTCCTTTCTATCTGCTCTCTCTCCCTCTCTATCTCCTCTCTCTCCCTCTGTCTCCCTCTCTATGTCTCTATCTCTCTCTCTGTCTCTTTCTCTATGTCCCTTTCTCTCTCTCTCTGTCGCCTCTCTAACTCCTATCTCTTATCTGTCTCCTTTCTATGTTCTATCTCTCCTCCGTCACCTCTCTATGTCCTCTCTCTCTCCTCTGTCTCCTCTCTATCTCCTATCTTTCCGCTGTCTCCTCTCTCACTTTTGTCTCCTCTCTATGTTCTATCTTTCCTCTGTCTCTTCTCTATGTCTTTTTTCTCCTCTGTCTCCCTCCCTATTTCCTCTATCTTGTTTATCTCCTCTCTATGTCCTCTCTTTCCTCTGTCTCCTCTCCATCTCCTCTGTCTCCTCTCTATATCCTCTGTCTCCTCTCTATGTCCTCTCTTTCCTCTGTCTCCCTCTATCTTCTCTGTCTCCCTCTATGTCGTCTCTTTCCTTTGTCTCCTCTCTATCTTCTCTGTCCCCTCTCTATGTCCTCTCTCTCCCCTCTATCTCCTCTGTCTCCTCTCTTTCTCCTGTGTCCTCTCTTTCCTCTGTCTCCTCTCTATCTTCTCTGTCTCTTCTCTATGTCCTCTCTCTCCCCTCTATCTCCTCTGTCTCCTCTCTTTCCGCTGTGTCCTCTCTATCTCCTCTCTATGTCCTCTCTTTCCTCTATCTCCTCTCTATGTCCTCTCTTTCCTCTATCTCCTCTCTATCTCCTCTGTCTCCTCTCTATCTCCTCTGTCGCCTCTCTATGTCCTCTCTTTCCTCTGTCTCCTCTCTATCTTCTCTGTCTCCTCTCTATGTCCTCTCTCTCCTTTGTCTCCACTCTATCTCCTCTCTATCTCCTCTGTCTCCTCTCTTTCCGCTGTCTCCTCTCTATCTCCTCTTTCTCCGCCCAATGTCCTCTATTTCGTCTGTCTCCTCACTATCTCGTCTGTCTTCTCTCTATGTCCTGTCCTTCCCCTGTTTCCTCTATATCTCCTCTGTCTCCTCTCTATTTCCTCTGTCTTCTCTGAATGTCCTTTCTCTCCCTCTACGTCCTCTCCCTCCTCCGTCTCTTCTGTATCTCTTCTGTCTCCCTCTTTATGTCCTTTCTGTACTCTGTCTCCCTCTCTATGTCCTTTCTGTCCTCTGTCTTCTCTCTATCTCCTCTGTCTCCTCTTAATGTCCCTCGGTTTCCTCTGTCTCCCTCTCTATCCCCTCTGTCGCCTCTCTATGTGCTCTCTTTCCTCTGTCTCCTGTCTATGTGCTCGCTTTCCTCTGTCTCCTCTCTATCTCCTCTGTCGCCTCTCTATGTCCTCTCTTTCCTCTGTCTCCGCTCTATCTCCTCTGTCTCCTCTGTAAGTCCTCTCTCTCCTCTGTCTCCTCTCTATGTCCTCTTTCCTCTGTCTCCCTCTCAATGTCCTTTCTCCTCACTATGTCCTCTCCCTTCTCCGTCGCCTCTCTATCTCCACTGTCTCCCTCTCTATGTCCTCTCTCTCCTCTGCCTCTGTCGCCTATCTAGTCCTTTCTGTCCTCTGTCTCTTTATATCCTTTCTGTCCTCTGTCTCCTCTCTATGTCCTTTCTGTCCTCTGTCTCCTCTCTATCTCCTCTGTCTCCCTCTCTGTCCTCTGTCTCCGCTCTATCTCCTCTGTCTCCTCTCTATGTCCTCTATTTCCTCTGTCTCCACTCAATGTCCTTTCTCTCCTCTCTATGTCCTCTCTTTCCTCTGTCTCCTCTCTATGTCCTCTCGCTCCTCTGTCTCCTCTCTATTTTCTCTGTCTCCTCTGAATGTCCTTTCTCTCCTCTCTATGTCTCTCTCCTCTGTCTCCTCTCCATCTCCTCTGTCTCCTCTCTATCTCCTCTGTCTCCTCTCTTTCCGCTGTCTCCCTCTCTATCTCCCTCTCTATGTCCTCTATTTCCTCTGTCTCCCTCTCTATCTCATCTGTCTCCTCTGTATGTCCTCAATCTCCTCTGTCTCCCTCTCAATGTCCTCTGTTTCCTCTCTATGTCCTCTCTTTCCTGTATCTCCCTCTCTATCTTCTCTGTCTCCCTCTATGTCCTCTCTCTCCTCTCCATCTCCTCTGTCTCCTCTCTTTCCGCTGTCTCCTCTCTATCTCCCTCTCTCTCCTCTCTATGTCTGCTATTTCGTCTGTCTCCCTCTCTATCTCCCTCTGTCTACTCTCTATGTCCTGTCCTTCCTCTGTTTCCTCTATATCTCCTCTGTCTCTCTCTCGATGTCTTCTCTCGATGTCTTCTCTCTCCTCTGTCTCCTCTCTATTTCCTCTGTCTTCTCTGAATGTCCCTTCTCGCCTCTCTATGTCCTCTCACTCCTCCGTTTCTTCTGTATCTCTTCTGTGTCCTCTTTATGTCCTTTCTGTCCTCTGTCTCCTCTCTATGTCCTTTCTGTCCTCTGTCTCCTCTCTATCTCCTCTGTCTCCTCTCTGTCCTCTGTCTCCGCTCTATCTCCTCTGTCTCTTCTCTATGTCCTCTCTCTCTCTCTCCATCTCCTCTGTCTCCTCTCTTTCCGTTGTCTTCTCTCTATTTCCTCTGTCTCCTCTCAATGTCCTTTCTCTCCTCTCTATGTCCTCACCCCCCTCCGTCTCTTCTCTAACTTCTCTGTCTCCTCTCTATGTCCTTTCCGTCCTCTGTGTCCTTTCTGTCCTCTGTCTCCTCTCTATCACTATGTCCTCCCTCTCCTCTGTCTCCTATCTGTCTTCTATCGCTTCTCTGTCTTCTCTCTATGTCCTGTCTCTCCTCTCTATGTCCTATCTCCCCTCTGTCTCCACTCTATGCCCCACTGTTCTCTCTAAGTCCCCACTCTCCTCTCTATGTCCTCTTTCTCCACTGTCTCCTCTCTAACTCCCATCTCTCCTCTGCCTCCTCTCTGTGCCCTCTCGCTCCTCTGTTTCCTCTCTATCTCCTCTCTCCCCTCTGTCTCCTTTTTATGTCCTCGCTCTCCTCTGTCTCCTCTCTATGTCCTATCTCCCCATTGTCTCTTCTCTATGTCTTCTCTCTTCTCTGTCTCCTCTCTAACTCCTATTTCTAATCTGCCTCCTCTCTATGTCCACTCTTTCTACTCTGTCTCCTCTCTATCTCCTATCGCTCATCTCACTCCTCTGTCTCCTCTCAATGTGCTTCCTCTTATCTGTCTCCTCTCTATCTCCTATCTCTCCTCTGACACTTCTATATGGCCTCTCTCTCTCTTCTCTCTCTGTCTCCTCTCCGTCTCCAATCTCTCCTCGCCATTTCATCTCTCTCCTCTGTCTCCTCACTCTGCTGTCTATCTCGTCTGTCTCCTCTGTATCCTCTCCATATCCTATCTCTCTTCCGTCTTTTGTCTATCTCCTCGGTGTGTTGCACTAAACACTCAATGGTACTTGTACTAAAGACTTTTCACAGCCAAAACCGCAAGCCCTACTTGAGTTTGTGAGAATCTCGTAGAAGAGCGCTATTAAGACAGCACAAAAAAACTCGCTAAGGGGAACGAAAAGACGCTGAGCGAGAGAGAAAGAGTCTGAGGAACATCAGCTGGATACATCTCCTCTTCCTTTTTGTCTCCTCTCTATCTCCTCTCTCTCTTCTGTCTCCTCTCTATCTCCACTGTTTCCTCTCTCTGTCCTCTCTCTCCTCTCTAGCTCCTCTGTCTCCTCTCAATGTCGTCTGTCTCCTTTGTCTACTCTCTGTTTCGTCTCTCTCCTCTGCCTCCTTTCTATCTGCTCTCTCTCCTCTCTATCTCCTCTCTCTCCTCTGTCTCCTCTCTATGTTCTATCACTCTTCTGTCTCTTCTCTATGTTTTTTCTCTCCACTAACGCCTCTCTAACTCCCATCTCTAATCTGTCTCCTTTCTATGTTCTATCTCTCCTCCGTCACCTCTCTATGTCCTCTCTCTCCTCTGTCACCTCTCTATGTTCTATGTCTCCTCTGTCTCTTCTCTATGTCTTTTTTCTCCTCTGTCTCCACCCCATTTCTTCTATCTTGTTTATCTCCTCTCTATGTCCTCTCTTTCCTCTGTCTCCTCTCTATCTCCTCTGTCTCCTCTCTATGTCCTCTCTCTCCTATGTCTCCTCTCTATTTCCTCTGTCTCCTCTCTATGTCCTATTTTCCCCCTATGTCCTCTCTTTCCTCTGTCTCCGCTCTATCTCCTCTGTCTGCTCTCTATGTCCTCTCTCTCCTCTGTCTCCTCTCTATCTCCTCTGTCTCCTCTCTGTCCTCCGTCTCCGCTCTATCTCCTCTGTCTCCTCTCTAAGTCCTCTATTTCCTCTGTCTCCTCTCTAACTCCCATCTCTCCTCTACCTCCTCTCTATGCCCTCTCTCTCCTCTGTTTCCTCTCTATCTCCTCTCTTCCTTCTGTCTCCTCTTTATGTCCTCTCTCTCCTCTGTCTCCTCTCTATGTCCTATCTCTCCTCTGTCTCCTCTCCATGTCCGCTCTCTACTCTCTCTTCTCTGTCTCCGCTCTCTACTCTGTCTCCTCTCTATTTCCTCTCTCTCCTCTGTCTCCTCTCTATCTCCTATCGCTCATCTCACTCCTCTGTCTCCTCTCAATGTGCTTCCTCTTATCTGTCTCCTCTCTATCTCCTATCTCTCCTCTGACACTTCTATATGGCCTCTCTCTCTCTTCTCTCTCTGTCTCCTCTCCGTCTCCAATCTCTCCTCGCCATTTCATCTCTCTCCTCTGTCTCCTCACTCTGCTGTCTATCTCGTCTCTCTCCTCTGTATCCTCTCCATATCCTATCTCTCTTCCGTCTTTTGTCTATCTCCTCGGTGTGTAGCACTAAACACTCAGTGGTACTTGTACTAAAGACTTTTCACAGCCAAAACCGCAAGCCCTACTTGAGTTTGTGAGAATCTCGTAGAAGAGCGCTATTAAGACAGCACAAAAAAACTCGCTAAGGGGAACGAAAAGACGCTGAGCGTGAGAGAAAGAGTCTGAGGAACATAAGCTGGATACATATCCTCTTCCTTTTTGTCTCCTCTCTATCTCCGCTCTCTCTTCTGTCTCCTCTCTATCTCCACTGTTTCCTCTCTCTGTCCTCTCTCTCCTCTCTAGCTCCTCTCTCTCCTCTGTCTCCTCTTTATGTCGTCTGTCTCCTGTGTCTCCTCTCTTTTTCCTCTCTCTCCTCTGCCTCCTTTCTATCTGCTCTCTCTCCTCTCTATCTCCTCTCTCTCCTCTGTCTCCTCTCTATGTTCTATCTCTCCTCTGTCTCTTCTCTATGTCTTTCCTCTCCTCTGTCGCCTCTCTAACTCCTATCTCTTATCTGTCTCCTTTCTATGTTCTATCTCTCCTCCGTCACCTCTCTATGTCCTCTCTCTCCTCTCTATCTCCTCTCTCTCCGCTGTCTGCTCTCTCACTTTTGTCTCCTCTTTATGTTCTATCTTTCCTCTGTCTTTCTCTATGTCTTTTTTCCCTCTGTCTCCCTCCCTATTTCCTCTATCTTGTTTATCTCCCTCTCTATGTCCTCTCTTTCCTCTGTCTCCTCTCCATCTCCTCTGTCTCCTCTATATGTCCTCTGTCTCCTCTCTATGTCCTCTCTTTCCTCTGTCTCCTCTCTATCTTCTCTGTCTCCCCTCTATGTCGTCTCTTTCCTCTGTCTCCTCTCTATCTTCTCTGTCTCCTCTCTATGTCCTCTCTCTCCCCTCTATCTCTCTCTGTCTCCTCTCTTTCCGCTGTGTCCTCTCTATCTCCTCTCTATGTCCTCTCTTTCCTCTGTCTCCTCTCTATGTCCTTTCTGTCCTCTGTCTCCTCTCTATCTCCTCTGTCTCCTCTCTGTCCTTTGTCTCCGCTCTATCTCCTCTGTCTCCTCTCTATGTCCTCTATTTCCTCTGTCTCCACTCAATGTCCTTTCTCTCCTCTCTATGTCCTCTCCCTCCTCTGTCTCCTCTCTATCTCCTCTGTCTCCCTCTCTATGTCCTCTCTCTCCTCTGTCTCCCTCTCTATTTCTCTATCTCCTCTCTATGTCCTCTCTTTCCTCTGTCTCCTCTCTATGTCCTCTCGCTCCTCTGTCTCCTCTCTATTTTCTCTGTCTCCTCTGAATGTCCTTTCTCTCCTCTCTATGTCTCTCTCCTCTGTCTCCTCTCCATCTCCTCTGTCTCCTCTCTATCTCCTCTGTCTCCTCTCTTTCCGCTGTCTCCTCTCTATCTCCTCTCTATGTCCTCTATTTCCTCTGTCTCCTCTCTATCTCATCTGTCTCCTCTGTATGTCCTCAATCTCCTCTGTCTCCTCTCAATGTCCTCTGTTTCCTCTCTATGTCCTCTCTTTCCTGTATCTCCTCTCTATCTTCTCTGTCTCCCTCTATGTCCTCTCTCTCCTCTCCATCTCCTCTGTCTCCTCTCTTTCCGCTGTCTCCTCTCTATCTCCTCTCTCTCCTCTCTATGTCCTCTATTTCGTCTGTCTCCTCTCTATCTCCTCTGTCTACTCTCTATGTCCTGTCCTTCCTCTGTTTCCTCTATATCTCCTCTGTCTCCTCTCGATGTCTTCTCTCTCCTCTGTCTCCTCTCTATTTCCTCTGTCTTCTCTGAATGTCCCTTCTCGCCTCTCTATGTCCTCTCACTCCTCCGTTTCTTCTGTATCTCTTCTGTCTCCTCTTTATGTCCTTTCTGTCCTCTGTCTCCTCTCTATGTCCTCTGTCTCCTCTCTATCTCCTCTGTCTCCTCTCTGTCCTCTGTCTCCGCTCTATCTCCTCTGTCTCTTCTCTATGTCCTCTCTCTCCTCTCCATCTCCTCTGTCTCCTCTCTTTCCGTTGTCTTCTCTCTATTTCCTCTGTCTCCTCTCAATGTCCTTTCTCTCCTCTCTATGTCCTCACCCCCCTCCGTCTCTTCTCTAACTTCTCTGTCTCCTCTCTATGTCCTTTCCGTCCTCTGTGTCCTTTCTATGTCCTTTCTGTCCTCTGTCTCCTCTCTATCTCTATGTCCTCCCTCTCCTCTGTCTCCTATCTGTCTTCTATCGCTTCTCTGTCTTCTCTCTATGTCCTGTCTCCCCTCTCTATGTCCTATCTCCCCTCTGTCTCCACTCTATGCCCCACTGTTCTCTCTAAGTCCCCACTCTCCTCTCTATGTCCTCTTTCTCCACTGTCTCCTCTCTAACTCCCATCTCTCCTCTGCCTCCTCTCTGTGCCCTCTCGCTCCTCTGTTTCCTCTCTATCTCCTCTCTCCCTCTGTCTCCTTTTTATGTCCTCGCTCTCCTCTGTCTCCTCTCTATGTCCTATCTCCCCATTGTCTCTTCTCTATGTCTTCTCTCTTCTCTGTCTCCTCTCTAACTCCTATTTCTAATCTGCCTCCTCTCTATGTCCACTCTTTCTACTCTGTCTCCTCTCTATCTCCTATCGCTCATCTCCCTCCTCTGTCTCCACTCAATGTGCTTTCTCTTATCTGTCTCCTCTCTATCTCCTATCTCTCCTCTAACACTTCTATATGGCCTCTCTCTCTTCTCTCTCTGTCTCCTCTCCGTCTCCAATCTCTCCTCGCCATTTCATCTCTCTCCTCTGTCTCCTCACTCTGCTGTCTATCTCGTCTCTCTCCTCTGTATCCTCTCCATATCCTATCTCTCTTCCGTCTTTTGTCTATCTCCTCGGTGTTTTGCACTAAACACTCAATGGTACTTGTACTAAAGACTTTTCACAGCCAAAACCGCAAGCCCTACTTGAGTTTGTGAGAATCTCGTAGAAGAGCGCTATTAAGACAGCACAAAAAAACTCGCTAAGAGGAACGAAAAGACGCTGAGCGAGAGAGAAAGAGTCTGAGGAACATCAGCTGGATACATCTCCTCTTCCTTTTTGTCTCCTCTCTATCTCCGCTCTCTCTTCTGTCTCCTCTCTATCTCCACTGTTTCCTCTCTCTGTCCTCTCTCTCCTCTCTAGCTCCTCTCTCTCCTCTGTCTCCTCTTTATGTCGTCTGTCTCCTGTGTCTCCTCTCTTTTTCCTCTCTCTCCTCTGCCTCCTTTCTATCTGCTCTCTCTCCTCTCTATCTCCTCTCTCTCCTCTGTCTCCTCTCTATGTTCTATCTCTCCTCTGTCTCTTCTCTATGTCTTTCCTCTCCTCTGTCGCCTCTCTAACTCCTATCTCTTATCTGTCTCCTTTCTATGTTCTATCTCTCCTCCGTCACCTCTCTATGTCCTCTCTCTCCTCTCTATCTCCTCTCTCTCCGCTGTCTGCTCTCTCACTTTTGTCTCCTCTCTATGTTCTATCTTTCCTCTGTCTTTTCTCTATGTCTTTTTTCCCTCTGTCTCCTCCCTATTTCCTCTATCTTGTTTATCTCCTCTCTATGTCCTCTCTTTCCTCTGTCTCCTCTCCATCTTCTCTGTCTCCCCTCTATGTCGTCTCTTTCCTCTGTCTCCTCTCTATCTACTCTGTCTCCTCTCTATGTCCTCTCTCTCCCCTCTATCTCCTCTGTCTCTCTCTTTCTGCTGTGTCCTCTCTTTCCTCTGTCTCCTCTCTATCTTCTCTGTCTCCTCGCTATGTCCTCTCTCTCCCCTCTATCTCTTCTGTCTCCTCTCTTTCCGCTGTGTCCTCTCTATCTCCTCTGTCTCCTCTCTATGTCCTCTCTTTCCTCTATCTCCTCTCTATGTCCTCTCTTTCCTCTGTCTCCTCTCTATCTCCTCTGTCTCCTCTCTATCTCCTCTGTCGCCTCTCTATGTCCTCTCTTTCCTCTGTCTCCTCTCTATCTCCTCTGTCTCCTCTCTATGTCCTCTCTCCTCTGTCTCCGTCTATCTCCTCTCTATCTCCTCTGTCTCCTCTCTTTCCGCTGTCTCCTCTCTTTCCGCTGTCTCCTCTCTATCTCCTCTCTCTCCGCCCTATGTCCTCTATTTCGTCTGTCTCCTCACTATCTCCTCTGTCTCCTCTCTATGTCCTGTCCTTCCCCTGTTTCCTCTATATCTCCTCTGTCTCCTCTCTATTTCCTCTGTCTTCTCTGAATGTCCTTTCTCTCCCTCTACGTCCTCTCCCTCCTCCGTCTCTTCTGTATCTCTTCTGTCTCCTCTTTATGTCCTTTCTGTACTCTGTCTCCTCTTTATGTCCTTTCTGTCCTCTGTCTTCTCTCTATCTCCTCTGTCTCCTCTTAATGTCCTCGGTTTCCTCTGTCTCCTCTCTATCCCCTCTGTCGCCTCTCTATGTGCTCTCTTTCCTCTGTCTCCTCTCTATGTCCTCTCTTTCCTCTGTCTCCTCTCTATCTCCTCTGTCGCCTCTCTATGTCCTCTCTTTCCTCTGTCTCCTCTCTATCTCCTCTGTCTCCCTCTCTATGTCCTCTCTCCCTCTGTCTCCCTCTCTATGTCTTTGTCTCTCTTTCTCCTCTCTATGTCCTTTCTCTCCTCACTATGTCCTCTCCCTTCTCCGTCGCCTCTCTATCTCCACTGTCTCCTCTCTATGTCCTCTCTCTCCTCTGTCTCTGTCGCCTATCTAAGTCCTTTCTGTTGTCTGTCTCCTCTTTATATCCTTTCTGTCCTCTGTCTCCTCTCTATGTCCTTTCTGTCCTCTGTCTCCTCTCTATCTCCTCTGTCTCCTCTCTGTCCTCTGTCTCCGCTCTATCTCCTCTGTCTCCTCTCTATGTCCTCTATTTCCTCTGTCTCCACTCAATGTCCTTTCTCTCCTCTCTATGTCCTCTCCCTCTCCTCTCTTCTCTATCTCTCTGTCTCCTCTCTATGTCTCTCTCTCTGTCTCTCTCTATCTCTTGTCTCTCTCTTGTCTCTTTCCTGTCTCTCTTGTCTCTCTCTCTCTTTCTGTCTCTCTCTTGTCTCTCTCTCTCTTGTCCTCTCTTCCTCTGTCTCCTCTATCTCCTCTGTCTCCCTCTATGTCCCTCTTCTCTGTCTCCCTCTGTCTCCTGTCTCTCTATGTCCTCTCTCCTCTGTCTCCTCTCTATTTCCCTCTTTCTGTCTCTCTCTCTTTCTCTGTCTCTCTCTCTGTCTCTCTCTCTCTGTCTCCCTCTCTGTCCTCTGTCTCTCTCTCCATCTCCTCTGTCTCTCTCTCTCTCTGTCTCCTCTCTATCTCCCTCTGTCTCTCTCTATGTCCTCTCTCTCCTCTGTCTCCTCTCTATTTTCTCTGTCTCCTCTGATGTCCTTTCTCTCCTCTCTATGTCCTCTCCCTCCTCCGTCTCCTTTCTATCTCCTTTTGTCTCCTCTCTATGTCCTCTCTCTCCTCTCTATTTCCCCTGTCTCCTCTCTATGTCCTCTCTTTCCTCTGTCTCCTCTCTATTTCCTCTCTATGTCCTCTCTCTCCTCTGTCTCCTCTCCATCTCCTCTGTCTCCTCTCTATCTCCTCTGTCTCCTCGCTTTCCGATGTCTCCTCTCTATCTCCTCTCTATGTCCTCTATTTCCTCTGTCTCCTCTCTATCTCATCTGTCTCCTCTGTATGTCCTCTCTCTCCCTCTGTCTCCTCTCTATTTCCTCTGTCTCCCTCTATGTCCCTCTCTCTCTGTCTCCCTCTATCTCTCTGTCTCCTCTCTGTCTCCCTCTATCTCCTCGTCTCTCTCTCTGTCTCTCTCTGTCTCCTCTCTGTCTCTCTCTGTCTCCTCTATGTCCTCTCTCTCCTCTGTCTCCCTCTCTATTTTCTCTGTCTCCTCTCAATGTCCTTTCTCTCCTCTCTATGTCCTCTCTCTCCTCTGTCTCCTTTCTATCTCTTTTGTCTCCTCTCTATGTCCTCTCTCTCCTCTGTCTCCTCTCTATTTCCCCTGTCTCCCCTCTATGTCCTCTCTTTCCTCTGTCTCCTCTCTATTTCCTCTCTATGTCCTCTCTCTCCTCTGTCTCCTCTCCATCTCCTCTGTCTCCTCTCTATCTTCTCTGTCTCCCCTCTCTGTCCTCTCTCTCCTCTCCATCTCCTCTGTCTCCTCTCTTTCCGCTGTCTCCTCTCTATCTCCACTGTTTCCTCTCTCTGTCCTCTCTCTCCTCTCTAGCTCCTCTCTCTCCTCTGTCTCCTCTCTATGTCGTCTGTCTCCTGTGTCTCCTCTCTTTTTCCTCTCTCTCCTCTGCCTCCTTTCTATCTGCTCTCTCTCCTCTCTATCTCCTCTCTCTCCTCTGTCTCCTCTCTATGTTCTATCTCTCCTCTGTCTCTTCTCTATGTCTTTCCTCTCCTCTGTCGCCTCTCTAACTCCTATCTCTTATCTGTCTCCTTTCTATGTTCTATCTCTCCTCCGTCACCTCTCTATGTCCTCTCTCTCCTCTCTATCTCCTCTCTCTCCGCTGTCTGCTCTCTCACTTTTGTCTCCTCTCTATGTTCTATCTTTCCTCTGTCTTTTCTCTATGTCTTTTTTCCCCTCTGTCTCCTCCCTATTTCCTCTATCTTGTTTATCTCCTCTCTATGTCCTCTCTTTCCTCTGTCTCCTCTCCATCTCCTCTGTCTCCTCTATATATCCTCTGTCTCCTCTCTATGTCCTCTCTTTCCTCTGTCTCCTCTCTATCTTCTCTGTCTCCCCTCTATGTCGTCTCTTTCCTCTGTCTCCTCTCTATCTACTCTGTCTCCTCTCTTTCCGCTGTGTCCTCTCTTTCCTCTGTCTCCTCTCTATCTTCTCTGTCTCCTCTCTATGTCCTCTCTCTCCCCTCTATCTCCTCTGTCTCCTCTCTTTCCGCTGTGTCCTCTCTATCTCCTCTCTATGTCCTCTCTTTCCTCTATCTCCTCTCTATGTCCTCTCTTTCCTCTATCTCCTCTCTATCTCCTCTGTCTCCTCTCTATCTCCTCTGTCGCCTCTCTATGTCCTCTCTTTCCTCTGTCTCCTCTCTATCTCCTCTGTCTCCCTCTATGTCCTCTCTCTCCTCTGTCTCCAGTCTATCTCCTCTCTATCTCCTCTGTCTCCTCTCTTTCCGCTGTCTCCTCTCTTTCCGCTGTCTCCTCTCTATCTCCTCTCTCTCCGCCCTATGTCCTCTATTTCGTCTGTCTCCTCACTATCTCCTCTGTCTCCTCTCTATGTCCTGTCCTTCCCCTGTTTCCTCTATATCTCCTCTGTCTCCTCTCTATTTCCTCTGTCTTCTCTGAATGTCCTTTCTCTCCCTCTACGTCCTCTCCCTCCACCGTCTCTTCTGTATCTCTTCTGTCTCCTCTTTATGTCCTTTCTGTACTCTGTCTCCTCTTTATGTCCTTTCTGTCCTCTGTCTTCTCTCTATCTCCTCTGTCTCCTCTTAATGTCCTCGGTTTCCTCTGTCTCCTCTCTATCCCCTCTGTCGCCTCTCTATGTGCTCTCTTTCCTCTGTCTCCTCTCTATGTCCTCGCTTTCCTCTGTCTCCTCTCTATCTCCTCTGTCGCCTCTCTATGTCCTCTCTTTCCTCTGTCTCCTCTCTATCTCCTCTGTCTCCTCTCTATGTCCTCTCTCTCCTCTGTCTCCTCTCTATGTCCTCGCTTTCCTCTGTCTCCTCTCAATGTCCTTTTTCTCCTCTCTATGTCCTCTCCCTTCTCCGTCGCCTCTCTATCTCCTCTGTCTCCTCTCTATGTCCTCTCTCTCCTCTGTCTCTGTCGCCTATCTATGTCCTTTCTGTCCTCTGTCTCCTCTTTATATCCTTTCTGTCCTCTGTCTCCTCTCTATGTCCTTTCTGTCCTCTGTCTCGCTCTATCTCCTCTGTCTCTTCTCTGTCCTCTGTCTCCGCTCTATCTCCTCTGTCTCCTCTCTATGTCCTCTATTTCCTCTGTCTCCACTCAATGTCCTTTCTCTCCTCTCTATGTCCTCTCCCTCCTCCGTCTCCCTCTCTATCTCCCTGTCTCCTCTCTATGTCCTCTCTCTCCTCTGTCTCCCTCTCTATTTCCTCTATCTCCCTCTCTATGTCCTCTCTTTCCTCTGTCTCTCTCTATGTCCTCTCTCTCCTCTGTCTCCTCTCTATTTTCTCTGTCTCCTCTGAATGTCCTTTCTCTCCTCTCTATGTCCTCTCCCTCCTCCGTCTCCTTTCTATCTCCTTTGTCTCCTCTCTAAGTCCTCTCTCTCCTCTGTCTCCTCTCTATTTCTCCTGTCTCCCCTCTATGTCCTCTCTTTCCTCTGTCTCCTCTCTATTTCCTCTCTATGTCCTCTCTCTCCTCTGTCTCCTCTCCATCTCCTCTGTCTCCTCTCTATCTCCTCTGTCTCCTCGCTTTCCGCTGTTTCCTCTCTATCTCCTCTCTATATCCTCTATTTCCTCTGTCTCCTCTCTATCTCATCTGTCTCCTCTGTATGTCCTCTATCTCCTCTGTCTCCTCTCAATGTCCTCTGTTTCCTCTCTATGTCCTCTCTTTCCTGTATCTCCTCTCTATCTTCTCTGTCTCCCCTCTATGTCCTCTCTCTCCTCTCCATCTCCTCTGTCTCCTCCCTTTCCGCTGTCTCCTCTCTATCTCCTCTGTCTACTCTCTATGTCCTGTCCTTCCTCTGTTTCCTCTATATCTCCTCTGTCTCCTCTCGATGTCCTCTCTCTCCTCTGTCTCCTCTCTATTTCCTCTGTCTTCTCTGAATGTCCTTTCTCTCCTCTCTATGTCCTCTCACTCCTCCGTTTCTTCTGTATCTCTTCTGTCTCCTCTTTATGTCCCTTCTGTCCTCTGTCTCCTCTCTATGTCCTTTCTGTCCTCTGTCTCCTCTCTATCTCCTCTGTCTCCTCTCTGTCCTCTGTCTCCGCTCTATCTCCTCTGTCTCTTCTCTATGTCCTCGCTTTCCTCTGTTTCCTCTCTATCTCCTCTGTCGCCTCTATATGTCCTCTCTCTCCTCTGTCTCCTGTCTATCTCCTCTGTCTCCTCTCTTTCCGTTGTCTTCTCTCTATTTCCTCTGTCTCCTCTCAATGTCCTTTCCGTCCTCTGTGTCCTCTCTATGTCCTTTCTGTCCTCTGTCTCCTCTCTATCTCTATGTCCTCCCTCTCCTCTGTCTCCTATCTGTCTTCTATCGCTTCTCTGTCTTCTCTCTATGCCCCACTGTTCTCTCTAAGTCCCCACTCTCCTCTCTATGTCCTCTTTCTCCACTGTCTCCTCTCTAACTCCCATCTCTCCTCTGCCTCCTCTCTATGCCCTCTCGCTCCTCTATTTCCTCTCAATCTCCTCTCTCCCCTCTGTCTCCTTTTTATGTCCTCGCTCTCCTCTGTCTCCTCTCTATGTCCTATCTCCCCATTGTCTCTTCTCTATGTCTTCTCTCTTCTCTGTCTCCTCTCTAACTCCTATTTCTAATCTGCCTCCTCTCTATGTCCACTCCTTCTACTCTGTCTCCTCTCTATCTCCTATCGCTCATCTCCCTCCTCTGTCTCCACTCAATGTGCTTTCTCTTATCTGTCTCCTCTCTATCTCTCCTCTAACACTTCTATATGGCCTCTCTCTCTTCTCTCTCTGTCTCCTCTCCGTCTCCAATCTCTCCTCGCCATTTCATCTCTCTCCTCTGTCTTCTCACTCTGCTGTCTATCTCGTCTCTCTCCTCTGTATCCTCTCCATATCCTATCTCTCTTACGTCTTTTGTCTATCTCCTCGGTGTGTAGCACTAAACACTCAGTGGTACTTGTACTAAAGACTTTTCACAGCCAAAACCGCAAGCCCTACTTGAGTTTGTGAGAATCTCGTAGAAGAGCGCTATTAAGACAGCACAAAAAACTCGCTAAGGGGAACGATGTGTGACCAAAGAAGAGACACTGAGCGAGAGAGAAAGAGTCTGAGGAACATCAGCTGGATACATCTCCTCGTCCTTTTTGTCTCCTCTCTATCTCCACTGTTTCCTCTCTCTGTCCTCTCTCTCCTCTCTAGCTCCTCTCTCTCCTCTGTCTCCTCTCTATGTCGTCTGTCTCCTTTGTCTCCTCTCTGTTTCCTCTCTCCCTCTGCCTCCTTTCTATCTGCTCTCTCTTCTCTCTATCTCCTCTCTCTCCTCTGTCTCCTCTCTATGTTCTATCACTCCTCTGTCTCTTCTATATGTTTTTTCTCTCCACTGTCGCCTCTCTATCTCGCATCTCTAATCTGTCTCCTTTCTATGTTCTATCTCTCCTCCGTCACCTCTCTATGTCCTCTCTCTCCTCTGTCACCTCTCTATGTTCTATGTCTCCTCTGTCTCTTCTCTATGTCTTTTTTCTCCTCTGTCTCCTCCCCATTTCTTCTATCTTGTTTATCTCCTCTCTATGTCCTCTCTTTCCTCTGTCTCCTCTCTATCTCCTCTGTCTCCTCTCTATGTCCTCTCTCTCCTATGTCTCCTCTCTATTTCCTCTGTCTCCTCTCTATGTTCTATCTTCCCCTATGTCCTCTCTTTCCTCTGTCTCCTCTCTATCTCCTCTGTCTCCCTCTCTATGTCCCTCTCTCTCCCTCTGTCTGTCTCTCTATCTCCTCTGTCTCCTCCCAATCTCCTCTCTATGTCCTCTCTCTCCACTGTCTCCTGTCTATCTCCTCTGTCTCCTCTCTGTCCTCCGTCTCCGCTCTATCTCCCTCTGTCTCCCTCTCTAAGTCCCTCTATTTCCTCTGTCTCCTCTCTAACTCCCATCTCTCCCTCTACCTCCCTCTCTATGCCCTCTCTCTCCCTCTGTTTCCTCTCTATATCCTCTCCCCTTCTGTCTCCTCTTTATGTCCTCTCGCTCCTCTGTCTCCTCTCTATGTCCTATCTCTCCATTGTCTCTTCTCTGTGTCTTCTCTCTTCTCTGTCTCCTCTCTAACTCCTATCTCTCATCTCCCTCCTCTCTATGTCCTATCTCTCCTCTGTCTCCTCTCCATGTCCGCTCTCTACTCTCTCTTCTCTGTCTCCGCTCTCTACTCTGTCTCCTCTCCATTTCCTCTCTATTTCCTCTCTCTCTTCTGTCTCCTCTCTATCTCCTATCGCTCATCTCCCTCCTCTGTCTCCCTCTCAATGTGCTTTCTCTTATCTGTCTCCTCTCTATCTCCTATCTCTCCTCTGACACTTCTATATGGCCTCTTTCTCTCTCTTCTCTCTCTGTCTCCTCTCCGTCTCCAATCTCTCCTCGCCATTTCATCTCTCTTCTCTGTCTCCTCTCTAACTCCTATCTCTCATCTGCCTCCTCTCTATGTCCTATCTCTCCTCTGTCTCCTCTCCATGTCCGCTCTCTACTCTCTCTTCTCTGTCTCCGCTCTCTACTCTGTCTCCTCTCCATTTCCTCTCTATTTCCTCTCTCTCCTCTGTCTCCTCTCTATCTCCTATCGCTCATCTCACTCCTCTGTCTCCTCTCAATGTGCTTTCTCTTATCTGTCTCCTCTCTATCTCCTATCTCTCCTCTGACACTTCTATATGGCCTCTCTCTCTCTTCTCTCTCTGTCTCCTCTCCATCTCCAATCTCTCCCTCTCCATTTCATCTCTCTCCTCTATCTTCTCACTCTGCTGTCTATCTCGTCTCTCTCCCTCTGTATCCTCCCCATCACCTATCTCTCTTCCGTCTTTTGTCTATCTCCTCGATGTATGCACAAAAAACTCGCTAAGGGGAACGATGTGTGACCAAAGAAGAGACACTGAGCGAGAGAGAAAGAGTCTGAGGAACATAAGCTGGATACATATCCTCTTCCTTTTTGTCTCCTCTCTATCACCGCTCTCTCTTCTGTCTCCTCTCTATCTCCACTGTTTCCTCTCTCTGTCCTCTCTCTCCTCTCTAGCTCCTCTCTCTCCTCTGTCTCCTCTCTATGTCGTCTGTCTCCTTTGTCTCCTCTCCTTTTCCTCTCTCTCCTCTGCCTCCTTTCTATCTGCTCTCTCTCCTCTCTATCTCCTCTCTCTCCTCTGTCTCCTCTCTATGTTCTATCTCTCTCTGTCTCTTCTCTATGTCTTTCCTCTCCTCTGTCGCCTCTCTAACTCCTATCTCTTATCTGTCTCCTTTCTATGTTCTATCTCTCCTCCGTCACCTCTCTATGTCCTCTCTCTCTCCTCTGTCTCCTCTCTATCTCCTATCTTTCCGCTGTCTCCTCTCTCACTTTTGTCTCCTCTCTATGTTCTATCTTTCCTCTGTCTCTTCTCTATGTCTTTTTTCTCCTCTGTCTCCTCCCTATTTCCTCTATCTTGTTTATCTCCTCTCTATGTCCTCTCTTTCCTCTGTCTCCTCTCCATCTCCTCTGTCTCCTCTATATATCCTCTGTCTCCTCTCTATGTCCTCTCTTTCCTCTGTCTCCTCTCTATCTTCTCTGTCTCCCCTCTATGTCGTCTCTTTCCTCTGTCTCCTCTCTATCTTCTCTGTCCCCTCTCTATGTCCTCTCTCTCCCCTCTATCTCCTCTGTCTCCTCTCTTTCTCCTGTGTCCTCTCTTTCCTCTGTCTCCTCTCTATCTTCTCTGTCTCTTCTCTATGTCCTCTCTCTCCCCTCTATCTCCTCTGTCTCCTCTCTTTCCGCTGTGTCCTCTCTATCTCCTCTCTATGTCCTCTCTTTCCCTCTATCTCCCTCTCTATGTCCTCTCTTTCCTCTATCTCCCCTCTATCTCCTCTGTCTCCTCTCTATCTCCTCTGTCGCCTCTCTATGTCCTCTCTTTCCTCTGTCTCCTCTCTATCTTCTCTGTCTCCTCTCTATGTCCTCTCTCTCCTTTGTCTCCACTCTATCTCCTCTCTATCTCCTCTGTCTCCTCTCTTTCCGCTGTCTCCTCTCTATCTCCTCTTTCTCCGCCCAATGTCCTCTATTTCGTCTGTCTCCTCACTATCTCGTCTGTCTCCTCTCTATGTCCTGTCCTTCCCCTGTTTCCTCTATATCTCCTCTGTCTCCTCTCTATTTCCTCTGTCTTCTCTGAATGTCCTTTCTCTCCCCTCTACGTCCTCTCCCTCCTCCGTCTCTTCTGTATCTCTTCTGTCTCCTCTTTATGTCCTTTCTGTACTCTGTCTCCTCTCTATGTCCTTTCTGTCCTCTGTCTTCTCTCTATCTCCTCTGTCTCCTCTTAATGTCCTCGGTTTCCTCTGTCTCCTCTCTATCCCCTCTGTCGCCTCTCTATGTGCTCTCTTTCCTCTGTCTCCTGTCTATGTCCTCGCTTTCCTCTGTCTCCTCTCTATCTCCTCTGTCGCCTCTCTATGTCCTCTCTTTCCTTTGTCTCCGCTCTATCTCCTCTGTCTCCTCTCTAAGTCCTCTCTCTCCTCTGTCTCCCTCTCTATGTCCTCTCTTTCCTCTGTCTCCTCTCAATGTCCTTTCTCCCTCACTATGTCCTCTCCCTTCTCCGTCGCCTCTCTATCTCCTCTGTCTCCCTCTCTATGTCCTCTCTCTCCTCTGCCTCTGTCGCCTATCTATGTCCTTTCTGTCCTCTGTGTCCTCTTTATATCCTTTCTGTC
>JAWNPQ010000304.1:0-54036 GCA_035047465.1 Drosophila sordidula
GGTAAACTTGCAGTTGTCGTCGCCCTCATCCACCTCCCTCTTCGTGTTGTCGTCGCCGTCGCCTGTCACCGTTGTCTTTCACTGAGCGTAATACAACTGAGTTTCGGGGTCGTGGTCGGAGCCTGAGCCGGAGTCGTAGCTGGTAGGGGGTTGGGTCGCTACCGTATCTTTTGTTTGAGGTACTCACTGGCAGCAGCTGCTCGAAGTTTGTTTTTCTCAGTGATAATCGGTAATAATGCGTTGTGTCACTATTAAAATGGAATTCCAGTGAATAAACAGCTCTCGGTACAGTTAGAGCACTTTTCACATGGCGAACTGGATATTCGTATTTGCTCACATTTATATAGTTAGGATATATAAAATAAAGAATAATGTTATATAAGCCATTTGATTGTGCTTTAGCTGTTATTTTCAAAATTTTCTTTTTATTTAATGCAAAGAAAAACAAGTGAGAAGGCTCTAGTCGGGAGCGCTCAACTAGGGGATACCCTGAACATTTCAGTTCGTTTGCATTCATACATACATTGGGTAAGGTGCTGACTACGGGAGAGAGATGTGGTCAGGAGAACCACATTGCTAAGCAATGTATGTTCTGTAAGGACAAGAGCACGGATTGGCGTTGCCGGTAGTGGCAGGTGTCCACTGTTCATGAGCGCGCTCGCCAAACTTGAAATTTAATCACTGTGAGGCAGTCCCTTCTGAGGCAGGCCGAGAGAGAGAGGAGGACGGACGTCGACCTTATATGCGAGCCACATAAGCAGATTCGAGGAAACGATTGGGTGGCTAGTAGGTTGAGTAAGGCAGCCATTTGGGCTTTAAAAAGTTTCCACATGCTGTAAATGTGTCTTATGGGGGGTTCGCCAGAGCGAAGCTTAGAGGTGTCACCTTCTACACCTGCTACGCTCCACCGAGCTGGGAACTAGAACGTTTCCAAAGGATGCTGGCCTATATAAGGGAGGATTCGCGAGGCAGAGTACCACTGGTGATAGCGGATAATTTCAATGCATGGGCCGTAGAATGGGCCAGCAAAGAGAACAACTTGGAACAAATCTTATTGTTGGACATCGGGCTAGCAAATGACGGAAAGAAGCTTATGTACTGGAAGGCTGGGAGAGGACTATCATCGACCTCTCTTTTATGAGCTGCTCACTATGTAGGAGATCTACATGGAAAGTGTTAACATTCGGCGACTATCAGGCGATTCACTTCGACATCCGGCTGGCCAGCGAGAGCTTAAAGTAAGCATAAGGACGAGCAAGGCTTACTGCTTCAGGCGCATATGCTAGGAGGGCGAGACTATGTCCACACTCGAACTTGAGGTAAGGCAGCAATTAACAATGGAAAAAGTGATGGCGGCATGCAGACGGATAGGAGATAGGAAGACCCCAGAACCGGACGGGATCCCAAATAAGGCCCTTAAGTTCGCGGTAGCATCCACACCTGGCGTTTTCATGGATGCATATAATTATTGCCACCTGAAAAAAGCGCGGGAAGATTTGTATACCCTGAACCCATTGAAAATGAGTAAATCAAGGTATAATGGTTTTGTATGTAACAGGCAGAAGGAAGCATCTCCGACCCCATAAAGTATATATATTCTTAATCAGCATGCAGCCAGCGTTTATATGTGTGAGTGTGTATGTGTGATTCTGTGTATGTGTGTATGAATGCAAGGGGACTGAAATGTATGAAAACACGGCGTTCTGGGTATTCTACTATGGTAAGAAGGATAATTAGGATTTCTAGTTATGACGCTGGAGGACAAATTGGATCATTGAGCGAGGCGACACCTGTAATAGAATAGCTGTAATAGAATACCCGTAAGAGAATACCTGTAATAGAATACGCTACTTAGTTTTTTTAATAAAAGACATTGAAATTAAATTCATACAACAGCTTCTTTTTATTTTTGTTTCACTCACATCTAAATAAAGGTGTGGGTGCTCTGACCTTTTTTTAAAATGTGTATGATCCTCGTTTTAATGCACCACATTACACCTATTATTATTAATGAGGAAATAAAAAAACAATTAATTTAAAATTTTAAAAATGTATGCATTTTTTTTTTTCATGTATTTTAAAATTTGAGCATTCGATAATTACAAAACATTTAAATAAATTATTATTCGCGCATTGGGTTGAGGATTTCTTGAGTATTCTATAATTTGTAAAATAGCTGGGGAAGTGTATTAAACTTTCTTCAAGGTCCAAATCAATTATGTTTGTAGGCAAATATTTGTTAATTAGGGTCACGAATCTGCACATTGATTATTAAATATTTACCTCAGGGTAACTGGTTTGTCGTCCCTCATGATGATCAAGTGTTCTGTTCCGGACAATCCTTTCAACTGGGCCAGTTCGCTTTCCAAAAACGGTTCCACCCATGGCACGAGTGGTGACTCTGTTGGTACTGGGTTGGGTGGAACAAGATTGGGTGTCTCATCTGTCGGACTGGGCGTCTGGGCTGGTTTCCGAAATGGGTTCCTCTCCCGTGCGATTGCTGCGTCCGCTAGTGGTTCAAAAACGATATAGTCCCGTGGTGAGCGTTTACGATTGTTGTCCTGTTCCCTTGTTGGTGATGTGGGCTTACGGTGACTGCCAGCCAGCATGGTCTCTACGAGGTTTGCAGGCTCTGTCTTGTATAGCATCATAGGTAATGGTGTTGTTGCCTCTGGTGCCGTTGCGTTCGTCGGTGTCGTTGTCATGGCGTGAGGGGTCAGTTGTAGGTATATTCGGCCACATTGGAGTCTCGCCTGGATTCCACACAAGAAATCTATACCTAGTATGATGTCGTCCAGTACTGTCGGCAGGACCAGAAGAGGTATGAATGTCCCTCGTTGATCCAGGCATACCTGCGTCATTACTGCTTTCGCCACATCCTTTACGGATCCGTCTGCTAAGGTGATTTGGGTACGTGCGTCATGTACATTCGTTCCGGTGTCCAGTAGTCGTGCCATTCGTTCGCTAACAAATGACCGTGACGCTCCGGTGTCCAGCGTGGCCCAAAGCGGCCTACCCTCAATGGTCACTAGGGCTGCGATCCGTCCACTTTCCAATCGTAGGTGCTGCATTATTTCCGGGGACTCGTGGTGTTGGTGGTCTCCGTCCGGTCCCTTGTCGGACGGAACTGAGCCCGATGACTCCAACCCGAACTCCTCTACAAGGCTTTGCAGCTCGTCTCACTTGTGATTGGTTGCATGTCTATTAGAAAAAACAATTTATTATTTTTAGCACTTTCCTGCAAAGGTTTTGTTTTATTTATTTTATTTTATTTATAAATATTTTCAGTTTTAGAGAGCCGGGAAATATTCAAAGGGTTCGCCACTTCGTCCTACATTCTTCTAATTTTTATTAATATTTGTTGGTGGGATTACTTAGAAGCGAATGCGCTTTCGAGACACGATTTTTGGGATGAGTTTGCACGCACACTTGCTTGTGCTTGTGTGTGTTTGTGTGTTGGGCGCAAGCGAAACCCGTTTGTTTTGATGCACTTCACTTCTTTTGCATTCATACACACATACACAGAACCACACATAAAAGTTAATTCCCGCAAGGTTAATTTTTAATAAAATAGAAAACCCCTAATGGAAATATGTCTCGTTTATTAGAGTTGTAAAATGGAACTGAAACTTAAATCAAATCTGAACCTACGCGAAACCTAAGCTTGGCAACGGCGACAATGCAACGGTAGCGTGGCAGCGGCAGGGAGCTTTTGAGCGTTTACTGTCGTTGGAGATGCCGCCGTGCGTTTTGTTTTCATTAGAGATGCCAAACTAAACTCCTTGTTTTAAAAAAAGAAAATATCGTTGGGATTTGAACTAAATAATAATATGTAATCCTGCCACTCCGGAGGGTCAATAGCTTAACCCAATATAACAAAACTAAAACTAATTACCACCTCGGGGCATCTAAAAAATACAGCAAGAAAAATAAAAAATAAAAAAGAAGAAAATTAAAAGAAAAATCCAAAATGTTTGTGGGGAAGGTACTTCTTCACAACATGTATAACTGAACCCTTTGAAAATAGGTAAAAGAAAAAATGGTTTAATACAAATGTATATATTATTAGGAGAAGAAGGACGCATCTCCGACCACATAAAGTATATATATTTTTGACCAGGCCAACGAGCTGAACTGACATAGCCATGTCCGTCTCGAAAACTACAAAGCTAGAGCCCTACATTTTTTGAGTATAGATTCTCCTAAAACATTAAGAAAATAAGTTTATAATTTTTTTTTCGATACTTTGTCCTGTAACATTAAAAGAAAAGAAGAAAAAGGTAGTTCTATAGCTTTGAACTTTATGCACTCATAGTAATATTGTCAATGCGTGATTTGCATGTTTGCATTGGTGGGCGGTGCATCAGTTTGCCATCTAATTACAGGACACCGCAAATTAAAAGTTTGTGATGCACTTTGCCAGAGATAAATTCATTATAGCGAAATAACAAAATTACTGCTAAACAGCGCGTTCTGGGAATATGCAGGATATTGTCCGGTTATGCAAGCAGCCACTGAAATGCTGCGCAATAACATGACGTTGTTTTTTCGCTATGGTCAACCTTGATATTGAGCGTAAGCCTATTAGCTGGCAGCCACCCTGTGGTGGACAAACTCAATTATGCACACACGTACGATGGGGAGGGGATGGGGAAGAACAATGCATGTATGGATGCCATCAAGCATATCTGTCAATAAACAAACGGCAACCTGCAGCCACTAGCTGCTGCAGGCGCCTCTCCCACTTTTAGTTTTTAGCGTTGTCAGCTGGCGATTCCTTTGCTCCAGCTTTGTGGAGGCCGGGGCTGATGCTGGTTCGTGCTTTTGCATGCGAACCCAGGCCCAAATCACTTAAGCAGTGAGCAAAGCAAACGCTGAAAACTGGCTGAGGGGGATTGGGCTAGTGGGCCAAATGCGCAAGAGATGCCTGGACCTAATGCTGGCACCTTGGCCGCCACATCCATAGGTGCACTTTTATTTGGTAAATTACAAATGTTGTCAACGCAATATAAAAAGCCTCAACTTAAAATCTATTTCGTGACAAAAAATCTTTAAATGGAACACAACTTTGTAGGGTAATTAATTACAAGTTTAGGGCAGTTAATTGTAATGTACACTTTCTTATACTTTTTAAAAAAATCATCTTTTAATTCTTCGAATTCGACAACTACACAATGTTTCTTGAATAACTTCAGTATTCCCTTCCGATTTGTATGAACTTTGGAACATAGCTTATACTTCATGGCTGCCAAATATTTAGAATATATCGTTTAAATTGTGGCTGTAATCGTTGCGTCTATATTATAAAAGGGGCTGAAATGGACGGCACGCCCATTTTCTCCAGATTATTTTTAAATAATTTCAGGAGCATGAATCCATTGACTAAACTAAAAACTTCAGCAAGCCTTGCAATCATTAATGAATGTCTCAAAAAGTGGTTATGTTCCCCACAGTGCCGTGTTAGTAGGTTACACGCATACACACCCTTACTCGGGTACACATGTATATGGATATTCGTACTTGCAGTTGTCGTCGCCCTCATTCACCTGCCTCTTCGTGTTGTAGTCGCCGCCGTCTGTCACCATTGTCTTTCACTTTCGGACGGAGCCTGAGCCGGAGTCGTAGCTGGTATCGGGTTGGGTCGCTACCGTATCTTTTGTTTGTGGTAACCACTGGCAGCAGCTGTTTGAAGTCTGCTTTTCTCAGTGATAATCGGTAATAATACAGTTGGAGCACTTTTCACATGGTGGACTGGATATGCGTATTTTCTCACATTTATATAGTTGGGATATATAAAATTGAGAATAATGTTACGTTTCAGCGCTTATTTTCGAACTTTTCTTTATTTTTAATAAAAAATAAAAATTAATTTTTTATGTGTAAAAAATAAAAACTAAAAATATTTTGTAAATTCTGGAATTTGGAAATGTATTAAAAAATTACATGAAAAATGCAATTTGTTTTTACAAATGAAATGTATTCAAAAATCACCTGAACAAGGCTATTTGTTTTTACAATGTCTTGCTGTTTGTCCGTCCGTCCGTATGGACGTAATATTTCCGTCGCTATTGAAGTTAGAACTTGGAATATAAATACTCGGGTATACCCGCGTTCCTCGCCGGGGACGGGTCAATTCGTGGATGTATCGCTAGGGGTATGGCAAACCGATTGAATCTTTAATGCTACATTCATCAAACTTTACCTCCTCTTAAGATCGCACAACATGGATCCTCCCAGTGGGGACGTGCGAAATCGATTTAATCTATAAATCTTGACTCGGGAAAATCCATATCTTATACAGTTTTAAAGCTAGATTAACCAAATTAGGCAGACAGTTTTCCGATGACCTCCTCTAAAGATAGAGTCGAGTAATTTTGGGCACGCCCTCTCTAGATATTTTACCAAAATAACAATAATAATTGAGAACGTTTTCGACTGTTTTAAGCTGTTAACGAGTATTGCGCAGTCGGTTACACCCGTCTTCAAAGTTCTTACTGGTATAAAAGCTATAACTGAGCCCATTTAAATGAGAAAAAAGGTTAAATGGTTTTATACAAATATATATAATAGGCAGAATGACGCACCTCCGACCCCATAAAGTATATATATTTTTTATCAGGACGACGAGCTGAATCGACATAGCCATGTCCGTCTCGAAAACTACAAAAGCTACTTTAGAAACCTAAATTTTCGAGTATAGATACTTAGAAAGCATACGTTTACCTCTTTTTTGATACATTGTCCTAATTCATTAATATCTCAATATTTATAAGAGGTCAACTCACAAATACACCCACTCCGCATCAATAAGAAACACCCAATTCAAGTACCTCAGCGTTTGGTTTGTGTAGATATTAAGACCATAATAAGCATCGGATTCAAATACCAGACTAGTCTATGTAGTCCATAGTGAAGTCTTATTTTAGTTGAGGGCTATAGGTGGCCATAGTAAAATTGAAAAAGTGAGTTCTATAGCTCTGAACTTTATGCACTCATAGTAATAATTACAGTGCGTGATTCGCATGTTTGTATTGGCGGGCGGTGTATCAGTTTGTCATCTAATTACAGGACACCGCTAATTAAAAGTTTGTGATGCACTTTGCCAGAGATAAGTTTATTATAGCGAAATAACAAAATTACTGGTAAACAGCGCGTTCGGGGAATACGCAGGATACTATCCGGTTATGCATGCAGCCACTGAAATGCTGCGGCAATAAAACGTATTTTTTTTTCGCTATGGTCAACCTTGATATTGAGCGTAAGCCTATTTGCTGCCAGCCACCCTGTGGTGCACAAACTCAATTATGCACACACGTACGACGGGGAGGGGATGGGGAAGAACAATGCGTTTATGGATGCCATCAAGCATATCTGTCAATAAACAAACGGCAACCTGCAGCCACTTAGCTGCTGCAGGGGCCTCTCCCACTTTTAGTTTTTAGCGTTGTCAGCTGGCGATTCCTTTGCTCCAGCTTTGTGGAGGCCGGGGCTGATGCTGGTTCGTGCTTTTGCATGCGAACCCAGGCCCAAGTTTACTTAAGCAGTGAGCAAAGCAAACGCTGAAAACTGGGTGAGGGGGATTGGGCTAGTGGGCCAAATGCGCAAGAGATGCCTTGGCCAAATGCTGGCACCTTGGCTGCCACATCCATAGATGCATTTTTATTTGGCAAATTACAAATGTTTTCAAAGCCACATATAAAGCCTCAACTTGAAATCTATTTCGTGAAAAAACGTAATACACATCAACAAAGAAAAAACAAGTAAGAACGTTGCAGTCGGACGTAACCGACTGCGTAATACTCGTTCACAGTACACAGAAATTATTATTGTTATTTTGAAAAAAATATAGCATTTTTATATTTCGGAGGGGCGGGGGTGGGCGTGGCCAACATTAGGAGAAGGTCACACAAACACTTTCTGCCAAATTTTGTGCCTCTAGCTCCAAAATTGTCGGAGGTATAGCTTCCCGATTTGCGGGGGCGGGATTAGGTAAGAGTGGGCGGGAGTGGGCATGGCCGGGATATTTTCTTACCGAGCTTTAAAAGGGGTGACCAGCCATCTACGTTTAAAATTGGTTAAATTGGTGACTCTAGCTCTAAAACTGTGGGAGATATAGCCATTTCCGATTTTTTGGGGCGGGGGCGCTGGGGGTCATTCTAGTGGGCGTGGCCGGGAAATCAGCATTTTTTGGAGGAGATCACCAGCTATCTACATACCAAATTTGGTGACTCTAACTTTAATATTGTGGGAAATATTCAACTTTAATAGATTTGCGATTTGAGGTGTATCGACATGTTATCGATTTGCCAGGCTCCCAGTGGGCGTGGCACAAAAATCTTAACACTTTATCTGCAGCAGATAACTACAAGTATATATGCCAAGTTTCAAGTCTCTAACTTCAATAGCGTCGAAAAATATTGCGTTCATACGGACAGACGGACAGACGGACGGACAGCATGACGGACATTGCACAAAACCAATATACTAGTTTCACTTCGTGAACGAGTATAATTAAAACTAATCTTCCTTCCGTCGGAAGTGTAACACTCCACATTTGTTTGTCTTTGTGTTTTTGTTTTAAATTAAAACTCGACTCCCTATTTCCTCTCAAACACTGATGCTAGACGCCTGCTGTCAGTCCTCTGCCAAAAGAAAAACACTCACTCCGTTCTAGAAAAACTCAAAAACTGAGTTGAGCTTTTGTTTGTAGCTCAGTTCCACTCAGCAGGTGTTCGCTTATCAGTGCACTTGCACTCATTTTATTGCTGCACCTGTGCAGCTTTTGAACGCATGCTTCGTTTGCAGCTGCGCACCTTTTGAGCGCCTTCGATAGGTCGCCACAGATGCGGAGCTTTTGAGCGTTTGTTGTCGTTAGAGATGCCGCTGTGGAACTTTTGAGTATTTGTTTTCCCTTAGAGATGCCGCCGTGGAGCTTTTGAGCGTTTGTTGTCGTTGGAGATGCCGCTGTGCGTTTTGTTCTCATTAGAGATGCCCGACTAACCCCCTTGTTAATATGTAATCCTGCCACTTCGGAGCGTCGATAGCTTAACATAAGATAACAAAAGTTATTACCTCGGGGCATCAAAAAAATATAACAAGAAAAATAAAAAATAAGAAATAAGAAAATTAAAAGAAAACTCCAGAATGTTTGTGAGGAAGGAACTTCTTCACAACATGTTTAACTGAACACATTGAAAATGGGTAGAAGGAAAAATGGTTTAATACAAATGTATGTATTAGGAGAAGAAGGACGCATCTCCGACCCCATAAAGTATATATATTTTTGACCAGGCCAACGAGCTGAATTGACATAGCCATGTCCGTCTCGAAAACTACAAAGCTAGAGCCCTACATTTTTTGAGTATAGATTCTCCTAAAACATTAAGAAAATAAGTTTATAATTTTTTTTTCGATACTTTGTCCTGTAACATTAAAAGAAAAGAAGAAAAAGGTAGTTCTATAGCTTTGAACTTTATGCACTCATAGTAATATTGTCAATGCGTGATTCGCATGTTTGCATTGGTGGGCGGTGCATCAGTTTGCCATCTAATTACAGGACACCGCTAATTAAAAGTTTGTGACACACGTAGCCAGAGATAAGTTCATTATAGCGAAATAACAAAATTACTGCTAAACTGCGCGTTCGGGGAATACGCAGGATACTATCCGGTTATGCATGCAGCCACTGAAATGCTGCGCAATAACATGACGTCGTTTTTTTCGCTATGGTCAACCTTGATATTGAGCGTAAGCCTATTAGCTGGCAGCCACCCTGTGGTGCACAAACTCAATTATGCACACACGTACGATGGGGAGGGGATGGGGAAGAACAATGCATGTATGGATGCCATCAAGCATATCTGTCAATAAACAAACGGTTAGTTTTAATTTTTTGCGTTGTCAGCTGGCGATTCCTTTGCTCCAGCTTTGTGGAGGCCGGGGCTGATGCTGGTTCGTGCTTTTGCATGCGAACCCAGGCCCAAATCACTTAAGCAGTGAGCAAAGCAAACGCTGAAAACGGGCTGAGGGGGATTGGGTTAGTGGACCAAATAGCGCAAGAGATGCCTGGACCTAATGCTGGCACCTTGGCCGCCGCATCCATAGGTGCATTTTTATTTGGTTAATTACAAATGTTGTCAAAGCTATACATAAAGCCTCAACTTGAAATCTATTTCGCGAAAAAACGTAATACACATCAACAAAAAAAACTGCTCCTAGACTCACTGCTGTCAATCCTCTGCCAAAAAAAAAACACTCACTCCCTGCCATAAAATCTCAAGAACCGACTTGAGCGTTTGTTTGTAACTCAGTTTCACTCAGCAGGTGTTTGCTTATCAGTGCACTTGCATTCATTTTATTGCTGCAGCTGAACGGCTTTTGAGCGCATGTCTTCGTTTATTGCTGCAGCTGCGCAGCTTTTGAGCGCCTTCGATAGGTCGCCACAGCTGCGGAGCTTTTGAGCGTTTGTTGTCGTTAGAGATGCCGCTGTGGAACTTTTGAGTATTTTTTTTCCATTAGAGATGCCGCTGTGGAACTTTTGAGTATTTGTTTTCCATTAGAGATGCCGCCGTGAAACTTTTGAGTTTGCTTTCATTAGAGATGCCGCTGTGCGTTTTGTTTTCATTAGAGATGCCCGACTAACCCCCTTGTTTTAAAAAAAGAATATATCGTTGGCATTTGAACTAAATAATAATATGTAATCCTGCCACTCCGGGGCGTCGATAGCTTAACCTAAGATAACAAAACTAAAACTAATTACCACCTCGGGGTATCAAAAAAATATAACCAGAAAAATAAAAAACAAGTAAGGAGCTCTAGTCGGGAGCGCCCGACTGGGGGATACCCTGAACCCTGTGTTCACATACATTTCAACCCCCTTGCATTCATACACACATACACAAAAACACACACACACACAGACAAATTCACGCCGCAAGCAGTGCGTTTCTCAGCCGCTGCGCTTGGGCCCTACAAAGGAAAATAAATTCGTGAATAATTTTTAAACTAAGAGCATGATCGTAATACAATTTTTACTACATAACAAGAGCACTGAAATCTATGTACAAACCAAAGCCCAACTCTGTCGTATTTCCATTGAGTTTTTTCATGAACGCAGCGTTCTCGGAAACTACAAAAGCTAGAGACTCAAAGTAAACGACTATAGATTCTGTAATATCATACGCAATACGAGTTTACGGGAGTGGGCATGGCCGGGATATTTTCTTACTGAGCTTTAAAAGGGGTGACCAGCCATCTACGTTTAAAATTGGTTAAATTGGTGACTCTAGCTCTAAAACTGTGGGAGATATAGCCATTTCCGATTTTTTGGGGCGGGGGCGCTGGGGGGCATTCTAGTGGGCGTGGCCGGGAAATCAGCATTTTTTGGAGGAGATCACCAGCTATCTACATACCAAATTTGGTGACTCTAACTTTAATATTGTGGGAAATATTCAACTTTAATCGATTTGCGATTTGAGGTGTATCGACATGTTATCGATTTGCCAGGCTCCCAGTGGGCGTGGCACAAAAATCTTAACACTTTATCTGAAGCAGATAACTACAAGTATATATGCCAAGTTTCAAGTCTCTATCTTCAATAGCGTCGAAAAATATTGCGTTCGTACGGACAGACGGACAGACGGACGGACAGCATGACGTACATTGCACAAAACCAATATACTAGTTTCACTTCGTGAACGAGTATAATTAAAACTAATCTTCCTTCCCTCGAAAGTGTAACACTCCACATTTGTTTGTCTTTGTGTTTTTTTTTTAAATTAAAACTCGACTCCCTATTTCCTCTCAAAAACTGCCAAAAGAAAAACACTCACTCCGTTCTAGAAAAACTCAAAAACTGAGTTGAGCGTTTGTTTGTAGCTCAGTTTCACTCAGCAGGTGTTCGCTTATCAGTGCACTTGCATTCATTTTATTGCTGCAGCTGCGCAGCTCTTGAACGCATGTTTCGTTTGCAGCTGCGCACCTTTTGAGCACCTTCGATAGGTCGCCACAGCTGTGGAGCTTTTGAGCTTTTGTTGTCGTTAGAGATGCCGCTGTGGAACTTTTGAGTATTTGTTTTCCATTAGAGATGCCGCCGTGGAGCTTTTGAGCGTTTGTTGTCGTTGGAGATGCCGCTGTGCGTTTTGTTCTCATTAGAGATGCCCGACTAACCCCCTTGTTAATATGTAATCCTGCCACTTCGGAGCGTCGATAGCTTAACATAAGATAACAAAAGTTATTACCTCGGGGCATCAAAAAAATATAACAAGAAAAATAAAAAATAAGAAATAAGAAAATTAAAAGAAAACTCCAGAATGTTTGTGAGGAAGGATCTTCTTCACAACATGTTTAACTGAACCCATTGAAAATGGGTAGAAGGGAAAATGGTTTAATACAAATGTATGTATTTGGAGAAGAAGGACGCATCTCCGACCCCATAAAGTATATATATTTTTGACCAGGCCAACGAGCTGAATTGACATAGCCATGTCCGTCTCGAAAACTACAAAGCTAGAGCCCTACATTTTTTGAGTATAGATTCTCCTAAAACATTAAGAAAATAAGTTTATAATTTTTTTTCGATACTTTGTCCTGTAACATTAAAAGAAAAGAAGAAAAAGGTAGTTCTATAGCTTTGAACTTTATGCACTCATAGTAATATTGTCAATGCGTGATTCGCATGTTTGCATTGGTGGGCGGTGCATCAGTTTGCCATCTAATTACAGGACACCGCTAATTAAAAGTTTGTGACACACGTAGCCAGAGATAAGTTCATTATAGCGAAATAACAAAATTACTGCTAAACTGCGCGTTCGGGGAATACGCAGGATACTATCCGGTTATGCATGCAGCCACTGAAATGCTGCGCAATAACATGACGTCGTTTTTTTCGCTATGGTCAACCTTGATATTGAGCGTAAGCCTATTAGCTGGCAGCCACCCTGTGGTGCACAAACTCAATTATGCACACACGTACGATGGGGAGGGGATGGGGAAGAACAATGCATGTATGGATGCCATCAAGCATATCTGTCAATAAACAAACGGTTAGTTTTAATTTTTTGCGTTGTCAGCTGGCGATTCCTTTGCTCCAGCTTTGTGGAGGCCGGGGCTGATGCTGGTTCGTGCTTTTGCATGCGAACCCAGGCCCAAATCACTTAAGCAGTGAGCAAAGCAAACGCTGAAAACGGGCTGAGGGGGATTGGGTTAGTGGACCAAATAGCGCAAGAGATGCCTGGACCTAATGCTGGCACCTTGGCCGCCGCATCCATAGGTGCATTTTTATTTGGTTAATTACAAATGTTGTCAAAGCTATACATAAAGCCTCAACTTGAAATCTATTTCGCGAAAAAACGTAATACACATCAACAAAAAAAACTGCTCCTAGACTCACTGCTGTCAATCCTCTGCCAAAAAAAAAACACTCACTCCCTGCCATAAAATCTCAAGAACCGACTTGAGCGTTTGTTTGTAACTCAGTTTCACTCAGCAGGTGTTTGCTTATCAGTGCACTTGCATTCATTTTATTGCTGCAGCTGAACGGCTTTTGAGCGCATGTCTTCGTTTATTGCTGCAGCTGCGCAGCTTTTGAGCGCCTTCGATAGGTCGCCACAGCTGCGGAGCTTTTGAGCGTTTGTTGTCGTTAGAGATGCCGCTGTGGAACTTTTGAGTATTTTTTTTCCATTAGAGATGCCGCTGTGGAACTTTTGAGTATTTGTTTTCCATTAGAGATGCCGCCGTGAAACTTTTGAGTTTGCTTTCATTAGAGATGCCGCTGTGCGTTTTGTTTTCATTAGAGATGCCCGACTAACCCCCTTGTTTTAAAAAAAGAATATATCGTTGGCATTTGAACTAAATAATAATATGTAATCCTGCCACTCCGGGGCGTCGATAGCTTAACCTAAGATAACAAAACTAAAACTAATTACCACCTCGGGGTATCAAAAAAATATAACCAGAAAAATAAAAAACAAGTAAGGAGCTCTAGTCGGGAGCGCCCGACTGGGGGATACCCTGAACCCTGTGTTCACATACATTTCAACCCCCTTGCATTCATACACACATACACAAAAACACACACACACACAGACAAATTCACGCCGCAAGCAGTGCGTTTCTCAGCCGCTGCGCTTGGGCCCTACAAAGGAAAATAAATTCGTGAATAATTTTTAAACTAAGAGCATGATCGTAATACAATTTTTACTACATAACAAGAGCACTGAAATCTATGTACAAACCAAAGCCCAACTCTGTCGTATTTCCATTGAGTTTTTTCATGAACGCAGCGTTCTCGGAAACTACAAAAGCTAGAGACTCAAAGTAAACGACTATAGATTCTGTAATATCATACGCAATACGAGTTTACGGGAGTGGGCATGGCCGGGATATTTTCTTACCGAGCTTTAAAAGGGGTGACCAGCCATCTACGTTTAAAATTGGTTAAATTGGTGACTCTAGCTCTAAAACTGTGGGAGATATAGCCATTTCCGATTTTTTGGGGCGGGGGCGCTGGGGGGCATTCTAGTGGGCGTGGCCGGGAAATCTGCATTTTTTGGAGGAGATCACCAGCAATCTACATACCAAATTTGGTGACTCTAACTTTAATATTGTGGGAAATATTCAACTTTAATCGATTTGCGATTTGAGGTGTATCGACATGTTATCGATTTGCCAGGCTCCCAGTGGGCGTGGCACAAAAATCTTAACACTTTATCTGAAGCAGATAACTACAAGTATATATGCCAAGTTTCAAGTCTCTATCTTCAATAGCGTCGAAAAATATTGCGTTCGTACGGACAGACGGACAGACGGACGGACAGCATGACGTACATTGCGCAAAACCAATATACTAGTTTCACTTCGTGAACGAGTATAATTAAAACTAATCTTCCTTCCCTCGAAAGTGTAACACTCCACATTTGTTTGTCTTTGTGTTTTTTTTTTAAATTAAAACTCGACTCCCTATTTCCTCTCAAAAACTGCCAAAAGAAAAACACTCACTCCGTTCTAGAAAAACTCAAAAACTGAGTTGAGCGTTTGTTTGTAGCTCAGTTTCACTCAGCAGGTGTTCGCTTATCAGTGCACTTGCATTCATTTTATTGCTGCAGCTGCGCAGCTCTTGAACGCATGTTTCGTTTGCAGCTGCGCACCTTTTGAGCACCTTCGATAGGTCGCCACAGCTGTGGAGCTTTTGAGCTTTTGTTGTCGTTAGAGATGCCGCTGTGGAACTTTTGAGTATTTGTTTTCCATTAGAGATGCCGCCGTGGAGCTTTTGAGCGTTTGTTGTCGTTGGAGATGCCGCTGTGCGTTTTGTTCTCATTAGAGATGCCCGACTAACCCCCTTGTTAATATGTAATCCTGCCACTTCGGAGCGTCGATAGCTTAACATAAGATAACAAAAGTTATTACCTCGGGGCATCAAAAAAATATAACAAGAAAAATAAAAAATAAGAAATAAGAAAATTAAAAGAAAACTCCAGAATGTTTGTGAGGAAGGATCTTCTTCACAACATGTTTAACTGAACCCATTGAAAATGGGTAGAAGGGAAAATGGTTTAATACAAATGTATGTATTTGGAGAAGAAGGACGCATCTCCGACCCCATAAAGTATATATATTTTTGACCAGGCCAACGAGCTGAATTGACATAGCCATGTCCGTCTCGAAAACTACAAAGCTAGAGCCCTAAATTTTTTGAGTATAGATTCTCCTAAAACATTAAGAAAATAAGTTTATAAGTTTTTTTTTTCGATACTTTGTCCTGTAACATTAAAAGAAAAGAAGAAAAAGGTAGTTCTATAGCTTTGAACTTTATGCACTCATAGTAATATTGTCAATGCGTGCCTTTGCATGCGAACCCAGGCCCAAATCACTTAAGCAGTGAGCAAAGCAAACGCTGAAAACGGGCTGAGGGGGATTGGGTTAGTGGGCCAAATAGCGCAAGAGATGCCTGGACCTAATGCTGGCACCTTGGCCGCCGCATCCATAGGTGCATTTTTATTTGGTTAATTACAAATGTTGTCAAAGCTATACATAAAGCCTCGACTGCGTAATACTCGTTCACAGTACACAGAAATTATTATTGTTATTTTGAAAAAAATATAGCATTTTTATATTTCGGAGGGGCGGGGGTGGGCGTGGCCAACATTAGGAGAAGGTCACACAAACACTTTCTGCCAAATTTTGTGCCTCTAGCTCCAAAATTGTCGGAGGTATAGCTTCCCGATTTGCGGGGGCGGGATTAGGTAAGAGTGGGCGGGAGTGGGCATGGCCGGGATATTTTCTTACCGAGCTTTAAAAGGGGTGACCAGCCATCTACGTTTAAAATTGGTTAAATTGGTGACTCTAGCTCTAAAACTGTGGGAGATATAGCCATTTCCGATTTTTTGGGGCGGGGGCGCTGGGGGTCATTCTAGTGGGCGTGGCCGGGAAATCAGCATTTTTTGGAGGAGATCACCAGCTATCTACATACCAAATTTGGTGACTCTAACTTTAATATTGTGGGAAATATTCAACTTTAATAGATTTGCGATTTGAGGTGTGTTATCGATTTGCCAGGCTCCCAGTGGGCGTGGCACAAAAATCTTAACACTTTATCTGCAGCAGATAACTACAAGTATATATGCCAAGTTTCAAGTCTCTAACTTCAATAGCGTCGAAAAATATTGCGTTCATACGGACAGACGGACAGACGGACGGACAGCATGACGGACATTGCACAAAACCAATATACTAGTTTCACTTCGTGAACGAGTATAATTAAAACTAATCTTCCTTCCGTCGGAAGTGTAACACTCCACATTTGTTTGTCTTTGTGTTTTTGTTTTAAATTAAAACTCGACTCCCTATTTCCTCTCAAAAACTGCCAAAAGAAAAACACTCACTCCGTTCTAGAAAAACTCAAAAACTGAGTTGAGCGTTTGTTTGTAGCTCAGTTTCACTCAGCAGGTGTTCGCTTATCAGTGCACTTGCATTCATTTTATTGCTGCAGCTGCGCAGCTCTTGAACGCATGTTTCGTTTGCAGCTGCGCACCTTTTGAGCACCTTCGATAGGTCGCCACAGCTGTGGAGCTTTTGAGCTTTTGTTGTCGTTAGAGATGCCGCTGTGGAACTTTTGAGTATTTGTTTTCCATTAGAGATGCCGCCGTGGAGCTTTTGAGCGTTTGTTGTCGTTGGAGATGCCGCTGTGCGTTTTGTTCTCATTAGAGATGCCCGACTAACCCCCTTGTTAATATGTAATCCTGCCACTTCGGAGCGTCGATAGCTTAACATAAGATAACAAAAGTTATTACCTCGGGGCATCAAAAAAATATAACAAGAAAAATAAAAAATAAGAAATAAGAAAATTAAAAGAAAACTCCAGAATGTTTGTGAGGAAGGATCTTCTTCACAACATGTTTAACTGAACCCATTGAAAATGGGTAGAAGGGAAAATGGTTTAATACAAATGTATGTATTTGGAGAAGAAGGACGCATCTCCGACCCCATAAAGTATATATATTTTTGACCAGGCCAACGAGCTGAATTGACATAGCCATGTCCGTCTCGAAAACTACAAAGCTAGAGCCCTACATTTTTTGAGTATAGATTCTCCTAAAACATTAAGAAAATAAGTTTATAATTTTTTTTTCGATACTTTGTCCTGTAACATTAAAAGAAAAGAAGAAAAAGGTAGTTCTATAGCTTTGAACTTTATGCACTCATAGTAATATTGTCAATGCGTGATTCGCATGTTTGCATTGGTGGGCGGTGCATCAGTTTGCCATCTAATTACAGGACACCGCTAATTAAAAGTTTGTGACACACGTAGCCAGAGATAAGTTCATTATAGCGAAATAACAAAATTACTGCTAAACTGCGCGTTCGGGGAATACGCAGGATACTATCCGGTTATGCATGCAGCCACTGAAATGCTGCGCAATAACATGACGTCGTTTTTTTCGCTATGGTCAACCTTGATATTGAGCGTAAGCCTATTAGCTGGCAGCCACCCTGTGGTGCACAAACTCAATTATGCACACACGTACGATGGGGAGGGGATGGGGAAGAACAATGCATGTATGGATGCCATCAAGCATATCTGTCAATAAACAAACGGTTAGTTTTAATTTTTTGCGTTGTCAGCTGGCGATTCCTTTGCTCCAGCTTTGTGGAGGCCGGGGCTGATGCTGGTTCGTGCTTTTGCATGCGAACCCAGGCCCAAATCACTTAAGCAGTGAGCAAAGCAAACGCTGAAAACGGGCTGAGGGGGATTGGGTTAGTGGACCAAATAGCGCAAGAGATGCCTGGACCTAATGCTGGCACCTTGGCCGCCGCATCCATAGGTGCATTTTTATTTGGTTAATTACAAATGTTGTCAAAGCTATACATAAAGCCTCAACTTGAAATCTATTTCGCGAAAAAACGTAATACACATCAACAAAAAAAACTGCTCCTAGACTCACTGCTGTCAATCCTCTGCCAAAAAAAACACTCACTCCCTGCCATAAAATCTCAAGAACCGACTTGAGCGTTTGTTTGTAACTCAGTTTCACTCAGCAGGTGTTTGCTTATCAGTGCACTTGCATTCATTTTATTGCTGCAGCTGAACGGCTTTTGAGCGCATGTCTTCGTTTATTGCTGCAGCTGCGCAGCTTTTGAGCGCCTTCGATAGGTCGCCACAGCTGCGGAGCTTTTGAGCGTTTGTTGTCGTTAGAGATGCCGCTGTGGAACTTTTGAGTATTTTTTTCCATTAGAGATGCCGCTGTGGAACTTTTGAGTATTTGTTTTCCATTAGAGATGCCGCCGTGAAACTTTTGAGTTTGCTTTCATTAGAGATGCCGCTGTGCGTTTTGTTTTCATTAGAGATGCCCGACTAACCCCCTTGTTTTAAAAAAAGAATATATCGTTGGCATTTGAACTAAATAATAATATGTAATCCTGCCACTCCGGGGCGTCGATAGCTTAACCTAAGATAACAAAACTAAAACTAATTACCACCTCGGGGTATCAAAAAAATATAACCAGAAAAATAAAAAACAAGTAAGGAGCTCTAGTCGGGAGCGCCCGACTGGGGGATACCCTGAACCCTGTGTTCACATACATTTCAACCCCCTTGCATTCATACACACATACACAAAAACACACACACACACAGACAAATTCACGCCGCAAGCAGTGCGTTTCTCAGCCGCTGCGCTTGGGCCCTACAAAGGAAAATAAATTCGTGAATAATTTTTAAACTAAGAGCATGATCGTAATACAATTTTTACTACATAACAAGAGCACTGAAATCTATGTACAAACCAAAGCCCAACTCTGTCGTATTTCCATTGAGTTTTTTCATGAACGCAGCGTTCTCGGAAACTACAAAAGCTAGAGACTCAAAGTAAACGACTATAGATTCTGTAATATCATACGCAATACGAGTTTACGGGAGTGGGCATGGCCGGGATATTTTCTTACCGAGCTTTAAAAGGGGTGACCAGCCATCTACGTTTAAAATTGGTTAAATTGGTGACTCTAGCTCTAAAACTGTGGGAGATATAGCCATTTCCGATTTTTTGGGGCGGGGGCGCTGGGGGGCATTCTAGTGGGCGTGGCCGGGAAATCTGCATTTTTTGGAGGAGATCACCAGCAATCTACATACCAAATTTGGTGACTCTAACTTTAATATTGTGGGAAATATTCAACTTTAATCGATTTGCGATTTGAGGTGTATCGACATGTTATCGATTTGCCAGGCTCCCAGTGGGCGTGGCACAAAAATCTTAACACTTTATCTGAAGCAGATAACTACAAGTATATATGCCAAGTTTCAAGTCTCTATCTTCAATAGCGTCGAAAAATATTGCGTTCGTACGGACAGACGGACAGACGGACGGACAGCATGACGTACATTGCGCAAAACCAATATACTAGTTTCACTTCGTGAACGAGTATAATTAAAACTAATCTTCCTTCCCTCGAAAGTGTAACACTCCACATTTGTTTGTCTTTGTGTTTTTTTTTTAAATTAAAACTCGACTCCCTATTTCCTCTCAAAAACTGCCAAAAGAAAAACACTCACTCCGTTCTAGAAAAACTCAAAAACTGAGTTGAGCGTTTGTTTGTAGCTCAGTTTCACTCAGCAGGTGTTCGCTTATCAGTGCACTTGCATTCATTTTATTGCTGCAGCTGCGCAGCTCTTGAACGCATGTTTCGTTTGCAGCTGCGCACCTTTTGAGCACCTTCGATAGGTCGCCACAGCTGTGGAGCTTTTGAGCTTTTGTTGTCGTTAGAGATGCCGCTGTGGAACTTTTGAGTATTTGTTTTCCATTAGAGATGCCGCCGTGGAGCTTTTGAGCGTTTGTTGTCGTTGGAGATGCCGCTGTGCGTTTTGTTCTCATTAGAGATGCCCGACTAACCCCCTTGTTAATATGTAATCCTGCCACTTCGGAGCGTCGATAGCTTAACATAAGATAACAAAAGTTATTACCTCGGGGCATCAAAAAAATATAACAAGAAAAATAAAAAATAAGAAATAAGAAAATTAAAAGAAAACTCCAGAATGTTTGTGAGGAAGGATCTTCTTCACAACATGTTTAACTGAACCCATTGAAAATGGGTAGAAGGGAAAATGGTTTAATACAAATGTATGTATTTGGAGAAGAAGGACGCATCTCCGACCCCATAAAGTATATATATTTTTGACCAGGCCAACGAGCTGAATTGACATAGCCATGTCCGTCTCGAAAACTACAAAGCTAGAGCCCTAAATTTTTTGAGTATAGATTCTCCTAAAACATTAAGAAAATAAGTTTATAAGTTTTTTTTTTCGATACTTTGTCCTGTAACATTAAAAGAAAAGAAGAAAAAGGTAGTTCTATAGCTTTGAACTTTATGCACTCATAGTAATATTGTCAATGCGTGCCTTTGCATGCGAACCCAGGCCCAAATCACTTAAGCAGTGAGCAAAGCAAACGCTGAAAACGGGCTGAGGGGGATTGGGTTAGTGGGCCAAATAGCGCAAGAGATGCCTGGACCTAATGCTGGCACCTTGGCCGCCGCATCCATAGGTGCATTTTTATTTGGTTAATTACAAATGTTGTCAAAGCTATACATAAAGCCTCGACTGCGTAATACTCGTTCACAGTACACAGAAATTATTATTGTTATTTTGAAAAAAATATAGCATTTTTATATTTCGGAGGGGCGGGGGTGGGCGTGGCCAACATTAGGAGAAGGTCACACAAACACTTTCTGCCAAATTTTGTGCCTCTAGCTCCAAAATTGTCGGAGGTATAGCTTCCCGATTTGCGGGGGCGGGATTAGGTAAGAGTGGGCGGGAGTGGGCATGGCCGGGATATTTTCTTACCGAGCTTTAAAAGGGGTGACCAGCCATCTACGTTTAAAATTGGTTAAATTGGTGACTCTAGCTCTAAAACTGTGGGAGATATAGCCATTTCCGATTTTTTGGGGCGGGGGCGCTGGGGGTCATTCTAGTGGGCGTGGCCGGGAAATCAGCATTTTTTGGAGGAGATCACCAGCTATCTACATACCAAATTTGGTGACTCTAACTTTAATATTGTGGGAAATATTCAACTTTAATAGATTTGCGATTTGAGGTGTGTTATCGATTTGCCAGGCTCCCAGTGGGCGTGGCACAAAAATCTTAACACTTTATCTGCAGCAGATAACTACAAGTATATATGCCAAGTTTCAAGTCTCTAACTTCAATAGCGTCGAAAAATATTGCGTTCATACGGACAGACGGACAGACGGACGGACAGCATGACGGACATTGCACAAAACCAATATACTAGTTTCACTTCGTGAACGAGTATAATTAAAACTAATCTTCCTTCCGTCGGAAGTGTAACACTCCACATTTGTTTGTCTTTGTGTTTTTGTTTTAAATTAAAACTCGACTCCCTATTTCCTCTCAAACACTGATGCTAGACGCCTGCTGTCAGTCCTCTGCCAAAAGAAAAACACTCACTCCGTTCTAGAAAAACTCAAAAACTGAGTTGAGCTTTTGTTTGTAGCTCAGTTCCACTCAGCAGGTGTTCGCTTATCAGTGCACTTGCACTCATTTTATTGCTGCACCTGTGCAGCTTTTGAACGCATGCTTCGTTTGCAGCTGCGCACCTTTTGAGCGCCTTCGATAGGTCGCCACAGATGCGGAGCTTTTGAGCGTTTGTTGTCGTTAGAGATGCCGCTGTGGAACTTTTGAGTATTTGTTTTCCCTTAGAGATGCCGCCGTGGAGCTTTTGAGCGTTTGTTGTCGTTGGAGATGCCGCTGTGCGTTTTGTTCTCATTAGAGATGCCCGACTAACCCCCTTGTTAATATGTAATCCTGCCACTTCGGAGCGTCGATAGCTTAACATAAGATAACAAAAGTTATTACCTCGGGGCATCAAAAAAATATAACAAGAAAAATAAAAAATAAGAAATAAGAAAATTAAAAGAAAACTCCAGAATGTTTGTGAGGAAGGAACTTCTTCACAACATGTTTAACTGAACACATTGAAAATGGGTAGAAGGAAAAATGGTTTAATACAAATGTATGTATTAGGAGAAGAAGGACGCATCTCCGACCCCATAAAGTATATATATTTTTGACCAGGCCAACGAGCTGAATTGACATAGCCATGTCCGTCTCGAAAACTACAAAGCTAGAGCCCTACATTTTTTGAGTATAGATTCTCCTAAAACATTAAGAAAATAAGTTTATAATTTTTTTTCGATACTTTGTCCTGTAACATTAAAAGAAAAGAAGAAAAAGGTAGTTCTATAGCTTTGAACTTTATGCACTCATAGTAATATTGTCAATGCGTGATTCGCATGTTTGCATTGGTGGGCGGTGCATCAGTTTGCCATCTAATTACAGGACACCGCTAATTAAAAGTTTGTGACACACGTAGCCAGAGATAAGTTCATTATAGCGAAATAACAAAATTACTGCTAAACTGCGCGTTCGGGGAATACGCAGGATACTATCCGGTTATGCATGCAGCCACTGAAATGCTGCGCAATAACATGACGTCGTTTTTTTCGCTATGGTCAACCTTGATATTGAGCGTAAGCCTATTAGCTGGCAGCCACCCTGTGGTGCACAAACTCAATTATGCACACACGTACGATGGGGAGGGGATGGGGAAGAACAATGCATGTATGGATGCCATCAAGCATATCTGTCAATAAACAAACGGTTAGTTTTAATTTTTTGCGTTGTCAGCTGGCGATTCCTTTGCTCCAGCTTTGTGGAGGCCGGGGCTGATGCTGGTTCGTGCTTTTGCATGCGAACCCAGGCCCAAATCACTTAAGCAGTGAGCAAAGCAAACGCTGAAAACGGGCTGAGGGGGATTGGGTTAGTGGACTAAATAGCGCAAGAGATGCCTGGACCTAATGCTGGCACCTTGGCCGCCGCATCCATAGGTGCATTTTTATTTGGTTAATTACAAATGTTGTCAAAGCTATACATAAAGCCTCAACTTGAAATCTATTTCGCGAAAAAACGTAATACACATCAACAAAAAAAACTGCTCCTAGACTCACTGCTGTCAATCCTCTGCCAAAAAAAAAAACACTCACTCCCTGCCATAAAATCTCAAGAACCGACTTGAGCGTTTGTTTGTAACTCAGTTTCACTCAGCAGGTGTTTGCTTATCAGTGCACTTGCATTCATTTTATTGCTGCAGCTGAACGGCTTTTGAGCGCATGTCTTCGTTTATTGCTGCAGCTGCGCAGCTTTTGAGCGCCTTCGATAGGTCGCCACAGCTGCGGAGCTTTTGAGCGTTTGTTGTCGTTAGAGATGCCGCTGTGGAACTTTTGAGTATTTTTTTTCCATTAGAGATGCCGCTGTGGAACTTTTGAGTATTTGTTTTCCATTAGAGATGCCGCCGTGAAACTTTTGAGTTTGCTTTCATTAGAGATGCCGCTGTGCGTTTTGTTTTCATTAGAGATGCCCGACTAACCCCCTTGTTTTAAAAAAAGAATATATCGTTGGCATTTGAACTAAATAATAATATGTAATCCTGCCACTCCGGGGCGTCGATAGCTTAACCTAAGATAACAAAACTAAAACTAATTACCACCTCGGGGTATCAAAAAAATATAACCAGAAAAATAAAAAACAAGTAAGGAGCTCTAGTCGGGAGCGCCCGACTGGGGGATACCCTGAACCCTGTGTTCACATACATTTCAACCCCCTTGCATTCATACACACATACACAAAAACACACACACATAGACAAATTCACGCCGCAAGCAGTCCTTTTCTCAGCCGCTGCGCTTGGGCCCTACAAAGGAAAATAAATTCGTGAATAATTTTTAAACTAAGAGCATGATCGTAATACAATTTTTACTACATAACAAGAGCACTGAAATCTATGTACAAACCAAAGCCCAAGTCTGTAGTATTTGAATTGAGTTTTTTTATGAACGCAGCGTTCTCGGAAACTACAAAAGCTAGAGACTCAAAGTAAACGACTATAGCTTCTGTAATATCATATGCAATACGAGTTTATAATTTGTTGTCGATATTTTGCACCCTTTCACTAATATCGATAAAAATGATTTATTAATATCAATAAAAATCGATTTTAATACTTGTTTTTCTTAGCATTTGCGCTTTGGTTTGTATAGATAATTATATTGAAATACAAAACGAAATAGGCAACGATGAGCATCGGGGTTCATATACCAGACTATTCTATGAAGACTATTATGTTTATTTATGCACTCATAGTAATAATGACAGCGCGTGATTCGCATGTTTGCATTGGTGGGCGGTGTATCAGTTTGTCATCTAATTGCAGGACACCACTAACTAAAAGTTTGTGACGCACGTTGCCAGAGATAAGTTCATTATAGCGAAATAACAAAATTACTGCTAAACTGCGCGTTCGGGGAATACGCAGGATACTATCCGGTTATGCATGCAGCCACTGAAATGCTGCGCAATAACATGACTTTGTTTTTTGCGCTGTGGTCAACCTTGATATTGAGCGTAAGCCTATTTGCTGCCAGCCACCCTGTGGTGCACAAACTCAATTATACACACACGTACGATGGGGAGGGGATGGGGAAGAACAATGCATTTATGGATGCCATCCAGCATATCTGTCAATAAACAAACAGCAACCTGCAGCCACTTAGCTTCTGCTGGGGTCTCTCCCAGTTTTATACTTGGTTTTTTTATTTATTCGTCACAATAGATTTACTGAGTGAACTGGCGCAGGCTATATGAGCTATAAATACATAATGTGGACCCGAGTCTTTTTTCAATTCGATCAATGGGACTTAATGTTAATATATATGTACACACACACACATTATTATTATTATTATTGTATTATTATTATATATATATATATATATATGTATATATATTATTATATATATTATATTATATTGATATTCTATGCGGAAGCATTTCGCATTTCTACACAACCACATACATTTAAATGTATGTGTCTATATATTCATCAGTCTACACACTACTCTTGTTTTCGACGATGTTGATATGCCTTACGCTATATTTTAGAAGGAACACCACATTTATTCCCGAAACTATACCTACCAATTCCGTTCAGTTCATACCATCCTAATGGCCTTCAAATATCAAGTTCAAGTACACAAACGATCATCACACGGGCGTTAATTGCCCAAGGGAAAAATAAAAATGAAGATAAACAACGACAAGACAATACTGTTGGCAAAATAAAGTTGCCGTGGATTAGATTGGACAGCGGATGGATAGTCTCATACGCTTGGCAGCAGCTTCTCCTCGTCGGCAGGGACATTGTGTAGTGCAATCTTGGCGGCGGAACGTGGAGGATCATAACCGTAAAGGAACATTGAAGCAATAACCAGTATCGCACCGGCGCTAAACTGTAGCGTCAGATTGAAATTGAAAATATATGTCTATAAATTCATACATAGAGTCAGACACCCTGGATTAACAGTGCTAGACATGTAACATGGTAGTCGTCTCTTATTACGTCTCGTCCAAAGCGCACATTTAGCAGAAGAGATTAAAACGCTAAAAGCAAATAGAGCTGTCAAGCCATCCAGCTGCATCGCGTCTTTGAACCCATTCTTGGATGATCTTGGCCTTCTCAGAGTTGATGGTCGTTTAAAAAACTCCGCGCTGGACTTCGATGCACGTCATCCAATAATTCTTCCAAGGCAGCATCCAATTACTAATTCGCTCATTTTAAACTTTCATGAACGGAACTTACACGCTGAACCACGGGCACTTCTTGCTCATATTCGTTTGCAATATTGGCCGATTGGCGGTAGGAAGACTGTATCCAGAGTGGTTGGAAAATGTGTCAGATGCTTTCGGGTCAAGCCTCGTTTAGTAGAGCACATCATAACTGATCTTCCCAAAAAACGCTTGAATGGCTGCCGAGCTTTCGAAGTCACAGGTGTTGATTATTGCGGACCATTTTTCTACAAACCAGATGTTCGGAATAAGGCTCCAGTCAAATGCTAAGCGTCTTCGTTTGTTTCGCAACAAAGGCAGTACATCTGGAGTTGGTAAAGGATTTATCTACGGTTTCGTTCTTGAACGCGTTAAAGAAATTCGTCTCCACTCGCGGCAAACCACTCCAGATCTGGTCGGGACAACGCAACGACTTTTGTTGGTTTCTAAGCACGAGCTACTAGAGTTAAAGCGAATATTTCTCAGCCGCAATCATATAGACGCAGTGTCAAATTTTTGCTTGGCCGATACCATCGATTGGAATTTCTTCGATTATTAATTCCAGGCCATTGCTTCCACTTTCAGAAAATCCTGCTGACCTAGATGTGCTCACTCCAGCTCACTTCCTAACTGGTGGGCCCAACTCATCGTTCGTTGATCCTGATTTAACGCGTCTTCAGTTCAATCGTCTGGATGGCTGGCAGCGCGTAACATACTTGCAACAGGTGTTCTGGACTCGTTGGCGAGAGGAGTATCTGACTCTTCTGCAGCAGCGCTCCAAATGGCGTACTTCCAAGCCGGGTCTATGCGTCAACGATGTCGTTCTCGTCAAGGACGAAAATCTGCCACCCCTCAGGTGGCCACTTGCCAGAGTTACGGAGATCATCTTGGGAAAGGATGGAGTCGCTTGCGTAGCTATTTTGCACACCTCAACAGGAGCGATGAAGAGAGCCGTCAACAAGCTGTGCCTGCTCCCTATCAAGGACTCGGTTGAAAGCCCATGTCTTCCTACGGGGGGAGAATGTTTGGCTACGCAGCCCAAACAGCTGGAGTAATTTTGAATTGTTCACTCAGAACATCACACTACTTTTCGTTGCTCTGCGAAGCAACTGCTTAAGCCACTCTTAAGCCTATTTTATTTAAGCTGCGCTCTCTTATCTTTGTTATAACCTTTTGCCTTGACATTCGGTCTAGGCTTCGTAATCGCTGCTGCGCAGCGAGCTAGTTACTTCGAATCGTTCGTTTCATGCATTTGGTTCGCATTGGCCACCTGCATTTCGCTTACGTTGTAAAATACAATTTCGTCGTTTGAAGCTGGCACGTACCAATTCGGGTACGCCTGCCTTAATCAAAACTAAAACTTTATAAAACTTCAAATAAACTTATATTATAATTTGTTAAAAGAAAACCTAAATTGTGTTATATATATAACAAATTCCTAAAGTTATTGAAAAAGCTCAATAGCTCAACACATAGTAATAATGTCAATGCGTGCTTCGCGTGTTTGCATTGGTGGGCGGTGCATCAGTTTGTCATCTAATTGCAGGACACCGCTAACTAAAAGTTTGTGACGCACTTTACCAGAGATAAGTTCATTACAGCGAAATAACAAAATTACTGCTAAACAGCGCGTTCGGGGAATACGCAGGATTCTATCCGGTTATGCATGCAGCCACTGAAATGCTGCGCAATAACATGACGTTTATTTTTCGCTATGGTCAACCTTGATATTGAGCGTAAGCCTATTAGCTGGCAGCCACCCTGTGGTGCACAAACTCAATTATGCACACACGTACGACGGGGAGGGGATGGGGAAGAGCAATGCATGTATGGATGCCATCAAGCATATCTGTCAATAAACAAACGGTTAGTTTTAATTTTTTGCGTTGTCAGATGGCGATTCCTTTGCTCCAGCTTTGTGGAGGCCGGGGCTGATGCTGGTTCGTGCTTTTGCATGCGAACCCAGGCCCAAATCACTTAAGCAGTGAGCAAAGCACACGCTGAAAACTGGCTGAGGGGGATTGGGTTAGTGGGCCAAATAGCGCAAGAGGTGCCTGGGCCTAATGCTGGCACCTTGGCCGCCGCATCCATAGGTGCATTTTTATTTGGTTAATTACAATGTTGTCAAAGCTATACATAAAGCCTCAACTTGAAATCTATTTCGTGAAAAAACGTAATACACATCAACAAAAAAATTTGCTCCTAGACTCACTGCTGTCAGTCCTCTGCCAGAAAAAAACACTCACTCCTGCCGGAAAATCTCAAGAACCGACTTGAGCGTTTGTTTGTAGCTCAGTTTCACTCAGCAGGTGTTCGCTTATCAGTGCACTTGCATTCATTTTATTGCTGCAGCTGAACGGCTTTTGAGCGCATGTCTTCGTTTATTGCTGCAGCTGCGCAGCTTTTGAACGCCTGCTATAGGTCGGAACAGCTGCGTAGCTTTTGAACGCCTGCTATAGGTCGGCTCAGCTGCGGAGCTTTTGTCCGCCTGCTATAGGTCGGAACAGCTGCGCAGCTTTAGAGCGCCTGCTATAGGTCGCCACAGCTTCGGAGCTTTTGAGCGTTTGTTGTCGTTAGAGATGCCGCTGTGGAACTTTTGAGTATTTGTTTTCCATTAGAGATGCCGCTGTGGAACTTTTGAGTTTGCTTTCATTAGAGATGCCGCTGTGCATTTTGTTTTCATTAGAGATACCCGACTAGCCCCCTTGTTTTAAAAAAAGAATATATCGTTGGCATTTGAACTAAATAATAATATGTAATCCTGCCACTCCGGGGCGTCGATAGCTTAACCTAAGATAATAAAACTAAAACTAATTACCACCTCGGGGTATCAAAAAAATATAACCAGAAAAATAAAAAACAAGTAAGGAGCTCTAGTCGGGAGCGCCCGACTGGGGGATACCCTGAACCCTGTGTTCACATACATTTCAACCCCCTTGCATTCATACACACATACACAAAAACACACACACATAGACAAATTCACGCCGCAAGCAGTCCTTTTCTCAGCCGCTGCGCTTGGGCCCTACAAAGGAAAATAAATTCGTGAATAATTTTTAAACTAAGAGCATGATCGTAATACAATTTTTACTACATAACAAGAGCACTGAAATCTATGTACAAACCAAAGCCCAAGTCTGTAGTATTTGAATTGAGTTTTTTCATGAACGCAGCGTTCTCGGAAACTACAAAAGCTAGAGACTCAAAGTAAACGACTATAGATTCTGTAATATCATACGCAATACGAGTTTATAATTTGTTGTCGATATTTTGCACCGTTTCACTAATATCGATAAAAATGATTCATTAATATCAATAAAAATCGATTTTAATACTTGGTTTTCTTAGCATATGCGCTTTGGTTTGTATAGATAATTATATTGAAATACAAAACGAAATAGGCAACGATGAGCATCGGGGTTCATATACCAGACTATTCTATGAAGACTATAATGTTTATTTATGCACTCATAGTAATAATGACAGCGCGTGATTCGCATGTTTGCATTGGTGGGCGGTGCATCAGTTTGCCATCTAATTACAGGACACCGCAAATTAAAAGTTTGTGATGCACTTTGCCAGAGATAAGTTCATTGTAGCGAAATAACAAAATTACTGCTAAACTGCGCGTTCGGGGAATACGCAGGATACTATCCGGTTATGCATGCAGCCACTGAAATGCTGCGCAATAACATGACGTCGTATTTTCGCTATTGTCAACCTTGATATTGAACGTAAGCCTATTTGCTGGCAGCCACCCTGTGGTGCACAAACTCAATTATGCACACACGTACGACGGGGAGGGGATGGGGAAGAGCAATGCATTTATGGATGCCATCAAGCATATCTGTCAATAAACAAACGGCAACCTGCAGCCACTTAGCTGCTGCAGGTGCCTCTCCCACTTTTAGTTTTTAGCGTTGTCAGCTGGCGATTCCTTTGCTCCAGCTTTGTGGAGGCCGGGGCTGATGCTGGTTCGTGCTTTTGCATGCGAACCCAGGCCCAAATCACTTAAGCAGTGAGCAAAGCAAACGCTGAAAACTGGCTGAGGGGGATTGGGCTAGTGGGCCAAATGCGCAACAGATGCCTGGGCTAAATGCTGGCACCTTGGCCGCCGCATCCATAGGTGCATTTTTATGTAATACACATCAACAAAAAAAACTGCTCCAAGACTCACTGCTGTCAGTCTTCTGCCAGAAAAAAAACACTCACTCCTGCCGGAAAATCTCAAGAACCGACTTGAGCGTTTGTTTGTAGCTCAGTTTCACTCAGCAGTTGCATTCATTTTATTGCTGCAGCTGAACGGCTTTTGAGCGCATGTCTTCGTTTATTGCTGCAGCTGCGCAGCTTTTGAACGCCTGCTATAGGTCGGCTCAGCTGCGGAGCTTTCGTCCGCCTGCTATAGGTCGGAACAGCTGCGCAGCTTTAGAGCGCCTGCTATAGGTCGCCACAGCTTCGGAGCTTTTGAGCGTTTGTTGTCGTTAGAGATGCCGCTGTGGAACTTTTGCGTATTTGTTTTCCATTAGAGATGCCGCTGTGGAACTTTTGAGTTTGCTTTCATTAGAGATGCAGCTGTGCGTTTTGTTTTCATTAGAGATACCCGACTAGCCCCCTTGTTTAAAAAAAAAGGAAATATCGTTGGGATTTGAACTAAATTATAATATATAATCCTGTCACTCCGGCGCGTCGATAGCTTAACCTAAGATAACAAAACTAAAACTAATTATTACCTCGGGGCATCAAAAACATATAACAAGAAAAATAAAAAATAAGAAAGAAGAAAATGAAAAGAAAACTCCAGAATGTTTGTGGGGAAGGTACTTCTTCACAACATGTATAGCTGAACCCATTGAAAATGGGTAAAAGGAGAAATGGTTTATATATATATATATATATATATATATATATATATATATTTGACCAGGACAACGAGCTGAATCGACATAGCCATGTCCGTCTCGAAAACTACAAAGTTAGAGCCCTAAATTTTTTGAGTATAGATTCTCCTAAAACATTAGGAAAACAAGTTTATCATTTTTTTTCGATACTTTGCCCTGATTCATTAAAAGAAAATAAGACAAATGTAGTTCTATAGCTTTGAACTTTATGCACTCATAGTAATAATGAGAGCGCGTGATTCGCATGTTTGCATTGGTGGGCAGTGCATCAATTTGTCATCTAATTACAGGACACCACTAATTAAAAGTTTGTGACACACGTTGCCAGAGATAAGTTCATTATAGCGAAATAACAAAATTACTGCTGAACAGCGCGTTCGGGGAATACGCAGGATACTGTCCGGTTATGCTAGTAAATTTCCACTTTGATTAAAAGTTGAAAAATATATCAACTTTTGAGCAAGTGCTCTTTTATTGAAAGTAAATTTGCAACTGAATAAACTTAAATCAATTATAGCCCTAGTAAGCTGTGGCTTAGCGGCAGCGGCGTTGGCAGCGACGTTGCTGCTGATGTTGTTGGCCCGTTGGGCAATTCTTCTTGGAATTTTCGGCGGTTGCCGGACGGCGCGTGGAGGAAATGGCATAGACACCAATTCAGCATTTTGCAGCACTTACGAAGTATTGCTTCTTATTGGGACTGTGAGAATTTATTTGTTGTTAACTTGCATGCAGCCACTGAAATGCTGCGCCATAACATGACGTTGTTTTTTTCGCTATGGTCAACCTTGAATTGAGCCAATTTAGCGTTGTCAGCTGGCGATTCCTTTGCTCCAGCTTCGTGGAGGCCGGAGCTGATGCTGGCCCAGGCCCAAATCACTTAAGCAGTGATCAAAGCAAACGCTGGAAACTGGCTAAGGTTAGTGGGCCAAATGCGCAAGAAATGCCTGGGCCAAATGCTGGCACCTTGGCCGCCGCATCCATAGGTGCATTTTTATTTTGCAAATTACAAATGTTTTCAACTTAATATAAAAAGCCTCGACTGTCAGCTGTATCAACTTGAAATCTATATCGTGAAAAAAAATCTTTAAATGGAACACAACTTTGTAGGGTAATTAATTACAAGTTTAGGGCAGGTAAACTTGCAGTTGTCGTCGCCCTCATCCACCTCCCTCTTCGTGTTGTCGTCGCCGTCGCCTGTCACCGTTGTCTTTCACTGAGCGTAATACAACTGAGTTTCGGGGTCGTGGTCGGAGCCTGAGCCGGAGTCGTAGCTGGTATTGGGTTGGGTCGCTACCGTATCTTTTGCTTGAGGTACTCACTGGCAGCAGCTGCTCGAAGTCTGTTTTTCTCAATGATAATCGGTAATAATACGTTGTGTCACTATTAACATGTAATTCCAGTGAATAATGGCGTTATATAAATTTAATCTAATTTAATTTAAAAAGTTTCGACATGATGTAAATGTGTCTTATTGAGGGTTCGCCAGAGCGAAGCTTAGAGGTGTCACCTTCTACAGCTGCTACGCTCCACTGAGTTGGGAACTAGAACGTTTCCAAAGAGAATTCGACGGCTTATGTACTGGAAGGCTGGGAGAGGGTATATCATCGACGTCTCTTTTATGAGCTGCTCACTATGTAGGAGATCTACATGGAAAGTGTTAACCTTCGGCAGCCACCAGGCGATTCACTTCGGCATTGGCGCCATTCTGAGTGGAACCCAACCCAAGGATCAGCGGAAGAAATGGCACAAAATATCACAGAGCCTCAGTAATGCGTGCGACTCATCCATGCCCAGAACGAAACCGAACAGACGCGGAACACGATCTCAGAAAAACCTGCTTACGAGCGAAAAGAACTTGCAAAAGATCACGCGGCATGCAGACAGATAGGAGATAGGAAGACCCCAGAACCGGACGGGATCCCAAATAAGGCCCTTAAGTTCGCGGTAGCATCCACACCTGGCGTTTTCATGGATGCATATAATTATTGCCACCTGAAAAAAGCGCGGGAAGATTTGTATACCCTGAACCCATTGAAAATGGGTAAATCAGGGTATAATGGTTTTGTATGTAACAGGCAGAAGGAAGCATCTCCGACCCCATAAAGTATACATATTCTTAATCAGCATCACTAGCCGAGTTGATCTAGTCCTGTCCGCCTGTCCGTCCGTCTGTATGAACGCGTCGATTTCGGAGAATACGGAATCTAGAAAGCTTGGACTCTTTAGGTTCGTGTATACCATATGCAGATCAAGTTTATTCCAAATCATCGATAACTCATCTCATTTTCTTATTAACGATAAATATCGGTTTTTTTACTCTCTTTTTTAAGATATCTTAAAAACCGTAAGAGCTAGAGCAAACTTAGTTCAAACTGTTCGTGTGAAGCATGTGCAGGTGAGAAATATTTTGGATTTTGGATACATCCCCATTCGCCCCATATAAAATTTAGTTCTCTGTTAAGAAGTAATACACGAATAGTGGGACACAAGCGTAGCAGCTCTTCACAGCGTGCAGCCTACGTTTATATGTGTGAGTGTGTATGTGTGATTATGTGTATGTATGTATGAATGCAAGGGGACTGAAATGTATGAAAACACGAGGTTCAAGGTATCCCCCAGTTGGGCGCTCCCGACTGGAGCCTTCTCACTTGTTTAGTAATAGTCTAGTATGGTAAGAATTGGATGTAAGAGAATATCTCTAATAGAATAAACTACTTAGTTTTTCAATAAAAGACATTGAAATGAAATTCATACAACAGTTTTTTTATTTATGTTTCGCTTTCTTTTTAAATAAACAAGAAGACAACGTTGAAGAGTATGGCTACCAACAATTATATAAGTTGAATAACAACTTTTTCTCCGACTGCGGCTCACATCTAAATAAAGGTTTGGGTACTCTGATATTTTTTAAACATTTTTATGTTCCTCGTTTTAATGCACCACATAACACCTATTATTATTAATGAGAAAATTAAATAAACCATTAATTTACAATTTTAAAAATGTATGTATTTTTATTTTCCATGTATTTTGAAATTTAAGCATTCCATAATTACAAAACTTTTAAATAAATTGTTAATCGCATTGGGTTGAGGATTTCTTGTGTATTCTACAATTTGTAAAATAGCTGGGGAAGCGTATTAAACTTTCTTCAAGGTCCAAATCAATTATGTTTGTAGTCAAATATTTGCTAAAAAATTTTTAAAAATTCGTAGCTTCACCCCTTACAATGACTGTAATTTTCTAAAAAGATGAGCAGAGAAATAAAAAGCGACTCGGACAATTATAGAGAAATATTTGAAAAAAAGAGTCTGACGTACAAGTAGCCCTCAGAACCAAACCCTTCTTCAGTCATAAATTTCCTTTGAAGAAGTAGAGTACAGCAATGGGGATAATTTCTACATTTGGCAACACCTCTATTATAAAGAAAATTTACAATTTTCTAACAGAGTGTGAAGGAGCAATTTTTCCTGATCCCCAAAGTCATAAAACAATGTAACGAAGAAAGGACTCTCACACCTCAAATCGGATTTTTAATAAATCGAAATTTTAATGATCGTCCCGTATCCCGCCCTCGGAAAAGTAATCGAACAAGTCGATGCGTGCACTTGTGTGCACTTGTTCTCAGAAGCCCTCACACCTCTAATCCGAATTTTAATGATCGGACACCCACGCCACTTCCGAAAAGGGACAGGCAATCAAATTTAACGGCCACTTTCCTCAACTCCCCCCTCCACATAGGCCCATAAAACGATCGGTTCTCTCTCCCCCTCTTCCGCAAAAAGGGTCACGTACCTCCATATTGATTAGGGGCATGTAGGGTCATAAATCATTAAATATTTACCCCAGGGTAATTGGTTTGTCGTCCCTCATGATGATCAAGTGTTCTGTTCCTGACAATCCTTTCAACTGGGCCAGTTCGCTTTCCAAAAGCGGTTCCACCCATGGCACGAGTGGTGGCTCTGTTGGTACTGGGTTGGGTGGAACAAGATTGGATGTCTAATCTTTCGGATTGGCCGCTAAGTTTATTGTGGTCGTCGTGGTCGTGGCTTCTTCTGTTTCCTGGATGGTTGATAGTCCTAAACTAGTGAGTCCATGTCGTGTCGTCTGGGTTGGTTTCCGAAAAGCACTCCTCTCGCGTGCGGTAGCTGCGTCCGCTAGTGGTTCAAAAACGTTATAGTCCCGTGAGCGTTTACGATTGTTGTCCTGTTCCCACGTTGGTGGTGTATTGCTAGTCTCCTTGACGTCGGTGGGCTTAAGGTGACTGTTAGCCTGCATGGTCTCTACGAGATTTGCAGGCTCAGACTTGTATTGCAGGATCGGTGATGGTGTCGTTGCCTCTGGTGCATTTGTCTTCCTTGTCGTTGTCTTCGTCGGTGTCGTTGCGTTCGTCGGTGTCGTTGTCGTGGGGTGACGTGTCATTTGTAGGCACCTACGGCCACATTGGAGTCTCGCTTGGATTCCACACAGGAAATCTATACCTAGTATGACGTCGTTCAGTAATGTCGGCAGGACTAGAGAAGGCATGTATGTCCCTCGTTGATCCAGGCATACCTGCACCATTATGGCTCTCGCCACCTCCCTTACGGAGCCATCTGCTAGGCAGATTTGGGTACGTGCGTCACGTACATTCGTTCCGGTGTCCACTAGTCCTGCCATTCGTTCGCGAACAAATGACACTGTCGCTCCGGTGTCCAGCGTGGCCCAAAGTGACCTACCCTCAATGGTCACTAGGGCTTCGATCCGTCCACTTTCCAATCGTAGGTGCTGCATTACTTCCGGGGACTCGTGATGTTGGTGGTCTCCGTCCGGTCCCTTGTCGGACGGAACTGAGCCCGATGAGTCCAACCCGAACTCCTCTACAAGGCTTTGCAGCTCGTCTCACTTGTGATTGGTTGCAAGTCTATTAGGAAAAACAATTTTTTTTTCGTTAGCACTTTGTTGCACAGGTTTTGTTCTATTTATTTTATTTTATTTATAAATAGTGATACTCGTTCACGAAGTGAAACTAGTATATTGGTTTTGTGCAATGCCCATCATGCTGTCCGTCCGTCTGTCGGCGCTATTGAAGTTAGAGACTTGAAACTTGGAATATGTACTTGTAGTTATCTGCTTCAGACAAAGTGTTAAGATTTTTATGCCACGACCACTGTGAGGCTGGCAAATCGATAACATGTCGATACACCTCAAATCGCAAATCGATTAAAGTTGAATATTTCCCACAATATTAAAGTTAGAGTCACCAAATAGTAGATCGCTGGTGATCTCCTCCAAAAAATGCGGCCTTGATTTCCAGGCCACGCCCTAAAAATCGGAAATGGATATATCTCCCACATTTTTAGATCTAGAGACACCAAGTTTTAAACGTAGATGGCTGGTCACCCCCTTGAAAGATTCGTAAAAAAGATTCCCGGCCACGCCCACTCCCGCCCCGCGCATATCGCGAAAATCTATATCTCCCACGATTTTGGTGCTAAAGTCACCAAATTTTAAACGTAGATGGCTCGTCAGCCCTTTTAAAGCTTGCACTCCCTCCTATTCCCACCCCCGCAAATCGCGGAAAGCTATATTTTCCACAATTTTGGAGCTAGAGTCACAAAATATTGGCCACGCCCACCCCCGCCCCTACGAAATATAAAAATTCTATGTTTCCAAAATAACAATAATAACTTCCGTGTACTGTGAATGAGTATTACGCAGTCGTCTACGTCCGACTGCAATGTTGTTACTTATTTTTATTGCCTACTTTCGAACACCCTTTAATAAACATATAAAAAACAAGTCAGATGGCTCCACTCGGGAGCACCCGACTGGGAAATACCCTGAACCCTGTGTTTTTATACATTTCAGTCCGCTTGCATTCATACACACATACACAGAATCACACACACACACATGTAAACGAAGTCTATGGAAACTAAATTCGTGTATAACTTCTAAACTAAGAGTATGATCTCAATGAAACTTTCAGGGCTTTACAAGAGCATTGAAATCTATGTACAAACCGAAAACAAAGTCCGTAGTATTTGAATTGCACAGTTTTCACGTTTTTGCATATATGGGGCGAATGGGGGGAGGTATCCAAAAAAATATTCATTACCTGCGTATTCACGCGAACAGTTTGAACTAAGCTTGGCTGCTCTATCTCTTATGGGTTTTAAGATATCTTCAAAAAACAGAGTAAAAAACCCGATATTTATCGATAATAAGTAAACGAGATGAGATATCGATGTTTTATGGTATGCACGAAGTTAAAAAGTCAAAGTTCAGCTTTCCACCTCCTGTAGTTTCCGAAATTGACGCATTCATACAGACGTACAGACGGACAAACAGACGGACAGGGCTAGATCGACTTGGCTAGTGATGCTGATCCTTCTGCCTGTTACATAAATTTGCACAAAACCATTATACTCTGATTTACCCATTTTCAATGGATTCAGGGTATCAAAAATAATTTAAATATTTAAAAAAAAAATTTTAATTTTTATCATTTTGCTGTTTAGGACCGGATTATTAAATTCGAAGAAAAAATCTAAACCCGAGAATTTATTATTATTTTCCCGTTTCTACGACCGGATTATGTAATTCAAAATAAAAAAAGTCAAAACCTGAATTTATAAATCTCTTCTTTAGGTTAGGACTGGGTTAATTAATCAAAAAAGATCAAAGACTTGAATTTATTTATTAACACATTTTTTAAAAGGAGGGACATATTTTCGCTAACCGCACAAAACAATTCTTCATCAGGAGTTCGCTTACCTCCAATCCGAACTCCGTAACGGTCACTCCTTTTCCTGCCGGTCGTTTTTTCCTCTTGTCTTTTTTATTCTTTGGCAAAAAAAAAATCCTGGTTTTGTCACACGTTTCTTTTGTTGTTTTCCGGTTTTTTTAACACATAAACAAAAAATACATATAACTGATATTCATTTATTTATTTATTTATATTTACCTCAAAAACTGCTCCTAGTCTAACTGCTGTCAGTCCTCTGCCAAAAAAAAAACACTCACTCCTGCCAGAAAATCTCAAGAACCGACTTGAGCGTTTGTTTGTAGCTCAGTTTCACTCAGCAGGTGTTCGCTTATCAATGCACTTGCATTCATTTTATTGCTGCAGCTGAACGGCTTTTGAGCGCATGTCTTCGTTTATTGCTGCAGCTGCGCAGCTTTTGAACGCCTGCTATAGGTCGGAATAGCTGCGTAGCTTTTGAACGCCTGCTATAGGTCGCCACAGCTGCGGAGCTTTTGAGCGTTTGTTGTCGTTGGAGATGCCGCCGTGGAACTTTTGAGCGTTTGCTTTCATTGGAGATGCCGCTGTGCGTTTTGTTTTCATTAGAGAGAAGAACAAGTAAGGAGCTCTAGTCGGGAGCGCCCGACTGGGGGATACCCTGAACCCTGTGTTCACATACATTTCAACCCCCTTGCATTCATACACACATACACAAAAACACACACACATAGACAAATTCACGCCGTAAGCAGTCCTTTTCTCAGCCGCTGCGCTTGGGCCCTACAAAGGAAAATAAATTCGTGAATAATTTTTAAACTAAGAGCATGATCGTAATACAATTTTTACTACATAACAAGAGCACTGAAATCTATGTACAAACCAAAGCCCAAGTCTGTAGTATTTGAATTGAGTTTTTTCATGAACGCAGCGTTCTCGGAAACTACAAAAGCTAGAGACTCAAAGTAAACGACTATAGATTCTGTAATATCATACGCAATACGAGTTTATAATTTGTTGTCGGTATTTTGCACCGTTTCACTAATATCGATAAAAATGATTCATTAATATCAATAAAAATCGATTTTAATACTTGGTTTTCTTAGCATATGCGCTTTGGTTTGTATAGATAATTATATTGAAATACAAAACGAAATAGGCAACGATGAGCATCGGGGTTCATATACCAGACTATTCTATGAAGACTATAATGTTTATTTATGCACTCATAGTAATAATGACAGCGCGTGATTCGCATGTTTGCATTGGTGGGCGGTGCATCAGGCCCAAATCACTTAAGCAGTGAGCAAAGCAAACGCTGAAAACTGGGTGAGGGGGATTGGGCTAGTGGGCCAAATGAGCAAGAGATGCCTGGGCCAAATGCTGGCACCTTGGCTGCCGCATCCATAGGTGCATTTTTATGTAATACACATCAACAAAAAAAACTGCTCCAAGACTCACTGCTGTCAGTCTTCTGCCAGAAAAAAAACACTCACTCCTGCCGGAAAATCTCAAGAACCGACTTGAGCGTTTGTTTGTAGCTCAGTTTCACTCAGCAGTTGCATTCATTTTATTGCTGCAGCTGAACGGCTTTTGAGCGCATGTCTTCGTTTATTGCTGCAGCTGCGCAGCTTTTGAACGCCTGCTATAGGTCGGCTCAGCTGCGGAGCTTTCGTCCGCCTGCTATAGGTCGGAACAGCTGCGCAGCTTTAGAGCGCCTGCTATAGGTCGCCACAGCTTCGGAGCTTTTGAGCGTTTGTTGTCGTTAGAGATGCCGCTGTGGAACTTTTGCGTATTTGTTTTCCATTAGAGATGCCGCTGTGGAACTTTTGAGTTTGCTTTCATTAGAGATGCAGCTGTGCGTTTTGTTTTCATTAGAGATACCCGACAAGCCCCCTTGTTTAAAAAAAAAGGAAATATCGTTGGGATTTGAACTAAATTATAATATATAATCCTGTCATTCCGGCGCGTCGATAGCTTAACCTAAGATAACAAAACTAAAACTAATTATTACCTCGGGGCATCAAAAAAATATAACAAGAAAAATAAAAAATAAGAAAGAAGAAAATGAAAAGAAAACTCCAGAATGTGGGGAAGGTACTTCTTCACAACATGTATAGCTGAACCCATTGAAAATGGGTAAAAGGAGAAATGGTTTATATATATATATATATATATATATATATTTGACCAGGACAACGAGCTGAATCGACATAGCCATGTCCGTCTCGAAAACTACAAAGTTAGAGCCCTAAATTTTTTGAGTATAGATTCTCCTAAAACATTAGGAAAACAAGTTTATCATTTTTTTTCGATACTTTGCCCTGATTCATTAAAAGAAAATAAGACAAATGTAGTTCTATAGCTTTGAACTTTATGCACTCATAGTAATAATGAGAGCGCGTGATTCGCATGTTTGCATTGGTGGGCAGTGCATCAATTTGTCATCTAATTACAGGACACCACTAATTAAAAGTTTGTGACACACGTTGCCAGAGATAAGTTCATTATAGCGAAATAACAAAATTACTGCTGAACAGCGCGTTCGGGGAATACGCAGGATACTGTCCGGTTATGCTAGTAAATTTCCACTTTGATTAAAAGTTGAAAAATATATCAACTTTTGAGCAAGTGCTCTTTTATTGAAAGTAAATTTGCAACTGAATAAACTTAAATCAATTATAGCCCTAGTAAGCTGTGGCTTAGCGGCAGCGGCGTTGGCAGCGACGTTGCTGCTGATGTTGTTGGCCCGTTGGGCAATTCTTCTTGGAATTTTCGGCGGTTGCCGGACGGCGCGTGGAGGAAATGGCATAGACACCAATTCAGCATTTTGCAGCACTTACGAAGTATTGCAATGCTTCTTATTGGGACTGTGAGAATTTATTTGTTGTTAACTTGCATGCAGCCACTGAAATGCTGCGCCATAACATGACGTTGTTTTTTTCGCTATGGTCAACCTTGAATTGAGCCAATTTAGCGTTGTCAGCTGGCGATTCCTTTGCTCCAGCTTCGTGGAGGCCGGAGCTGATGCTGGCCCAGGCCCAAATCACTTAAGCAGTGATCAAAGCAAACGCTGGAAACTGGCTAAGGTTAGTGGGCCAAATGCGCAAGAAATGCCTGGGCCAAATGCTGGCACCTTGGCCGCCGCATCCATAGGTGCATTTTTATTTTGCAAATTACAAATGTTTTCAACTTAATATAAAAAGCCTCGACTGTCAGCTGTATCAACTTGAAATCTATATCGTGAAAAAAAATCTTTAAATGGAACACAACTTTGTAGGGTAATTAATTACAAGTTTAGGGCAGGTAAACTTGCAGTTGTCGTCGCCCTCATCCACCTCCCTCTTCGTGTTGTCGTCGCCGTCGCCTGTCACCGTTGTCTTTCACTGAGCGTAATACAACTGAGTTTCGGGGTCGTGGTCGGAGCTTGAGCCGGAGTCGTAGCTGGTATTGGGTTGGGTCGCTACCGTATCTTTTGCTTGAGGTACTCACTGGCAGCAGCTGCTCGAAGTCTGTTTTTCTCAATGATAATCGGTAATAATACGTTGTGTCACTATTAACATGTAATTCCAGTGAATAATGGCGTTATATAAATTTAATCTAATTTAATTTAAAAAGTTTCGACATGATGTAAATGTGTCTTATTGAGGGTTCGCCAGAGCGAAGCTTAGAGGTGTCACCTTCTACAGCTGCTACGCTCCACTGAGTTGGGAACTAGAACGTTTCCAAAGGATGCTGCCCTTCATGAGGGAGAATTCGACGGCTTATGTACTGGAAGGCTGGGAGAGGGTATATCATCGACGTCTCTTTTATGAGCTGCTCACTATGTAGGAGATCTACATGGAAAGTGTTAACCTTCGGCAGCCACCAGGCGATTCACTTCGGCATTGGCGCCATTCTGAGTGGAACCCAACCCAAGGATCAGCGGAAGAAATGGCACAAAATATCACAGAGCCTCAGTAATGCGTGCGACTCATCCTTGCCCAGAACGAAACCGAACAGACGCGGAACACGATCTCAGAAAAACCTGCTTACGAGCGAAAAGAACTTGCAAAAGATCACGCGGCATGCAGACAGATAGGAGATAGGAAGACCCCAGAACCGGACGGGATCCCAAATAAGGCCCTTAAGTTCGCGGTAGCATCCACACCTGGCGTTTTCATGGATGCATATAATTATTGCCACCTGAAAAAAGCGCGGGAAGATTTGTATACCCTGAACCCATTGAAAATGGGTAAATCAGGGTATAATGGTTTTGTATGTAACAGGCAGAAGGAAGCATCTCCGACCCCATAAAGTATACATATTCTTAATCAGCATCACTAGCCGAGTTGATCTAGCCCTGTCCGCCTGTCCGTCCGTCTGTATGAACGCGTCGATTTCGGAGAATACGGAATCTAGAAAGCTTGGACTCTTTAGGTTCGTGTATACCATATGCAGATCAAGTTTATTCCAAATCATCGATAACTCATCTCATTTTCTTATTAACGATAAATATCGGTTTTTTTACTCTCTTTTTTAAGATATCTTAAAAACCGTAAGAGCTAGAGCAAACTTAGTTCAAACTGTTCGTGTGAAGCATGTGCAGGTGAGAAATATTTTGGATTTTGGATACATCCCCATTCGCCCCATATAAAATTTAGTTCTCTGTTAAGAAGTAATACACGAATAGTGGGACCCAAGCGTAGCAGCTCTTCACAGCGTGCAGCCTACGTTTATATGTGTGAGTGTGTATGTGTGATTATGTGTATGTATGTATGAATGCAAGGGACTGAAATGTATGAAAACACCGAGGTTCAAGGTATCCCCCAGTTGGGCGCTCCCGACTGGAGCCTTCTCACTTGTTTAGTAATAGTCTACTATGGTAAGAATTGGATGTAAGAGAATATCTCTAATAGAATAAACTACTTAGTTTTTCAATAAAAGACATTGAAATGAAATTCATACAACAGTTTTTTTATTTATGTTTCGCTTTCTTTTTAAATAAACAAGAAGACAACGTTGAAGAGTATGGCTACCAACAATTATATAAGTTTAATAACAACTTTTTCTCCGACTGCGGCTCACATCTAAATAAAGGTGTGGGTACTCTGATATTTTTTAAACATTTTTATGATCCTCGTTTTAATGCACCACATAACACCTATTATTATTAATGAGAAAATTAAATAAACCATTAATTTACAATTTTAAAAATGTATGTATTTTTATTTTCCATGTATTTTGAAATTTAAGCATTCCATAATTACAAAACTTTTAAATAAATTGTTAATCGCATTGGGTTGAGGATTTCTTGTGTATTCTACAATTTGTAAAATAGCTGGGGAAGCGTATTAAACTTTCTTCAAGGTCCAAATCAATTATGTTTGTAGTCAAATATTTGCTAAAAAATTTTTAAAAATTCGTAGCTTCACCCCTTACAATGACTGTAATTTTCTAAAAAGATGAGCAGAGAAATAAAAAGCGACTCGGACAATTATAGAGAAATATTTGAAAAAAAGAGTCTGACGTACAAGTAGCCCTCAGAACCAAACCCTTCTTCAGTCATAAATTTCCTTTGAAGAAGTAGAGTACAGCAATGGGGATAATTTCTACATTTGGCAACACCTCTATTATAAAGAAAATTTACAATTTTCTAACAGAGTGTGAAGGAGCAATTTTTCCTGATCCCCAAAGTCATAAAACAATGTAACGAAGAAAGGACTCTCACACCTCAAATCGGATTTTTAATAAATCGAAATTTTAATGATCGTCCCGTATCCCGCCCTCGGAAAAGTAATCGAACAAGTCGATGCGTGCACTTGTGTGCACTTGTTCTCAGAAGCCCTCACACCTCTAATCCGAATTTTAATGATCGGACACCCACGCCACTTCCGAAAAGGGACAGGCAATCAAATTTAACGGCCACTTTCCTCAACTCCCCCCTCCACATAGGCCCATAAAACGATCGGTTCTCTCTCCCCCTCTTCCGCAAAAAGGGTCACGTACCTCCATATTGATTAGGGGCACGTAGGGTCATAAATCATTAAATATTTACCCAAGGGTAATTGGTTTGTCGTCCCTCATGATGATCAAGTGTTCTGTTCCTGACAATCCTTTCAACTGGGCCAGTTCGCTTTCCAAAAGCGGTTCCACCCATGGCACGAGTGGTGGCTCTGTTGGTACTGGGTTGGGTGGAACAAGATTGGATGTCTAATCTTTCGGATTGGCCGCTAAGTTTATTGTGGTCGTCGTGGTCGTGGCTTCTTCTGTTTCCTGGATGGTTGATAGTCCTAAACTAGTGAGTCCATGTCGTGTCGTCTGGGTTGGTTTCCGAAAAGCACTCCTCTCGCGTGCGGTAGCTGCGTCCGCTAGTGGTTCAAAAACGTTATAGTCCCGTGAGCGTTTACTATTGTTGTCCTGTTCCCACGTTGGTGGTGTATTGCTAGTCTCCTTGACGTCGGTGGGCTTAAGGTGACTGTTAGCCTGCATGGTCTCTACGAGATTTGCAGGCTCAGACTTGTATTGCAGGATCGGTGATGGTGTCGTTGCCTCTGGTGCATTTGTCTTCCTTGTCGTTGTCTTCGTCGGTGTCGTTGCGTTCGTCGGTGTCGTTGTCGTGGGGTGACGTGTCATTTGTAGGCACCTACGGCCACATTGGAGTCTCGCCTGGATTCCACACAGGAAATCTATACCTAGTATGACGTCGTTCAGTAATGTCGGCAGGACTAGAGAAGGCATGTATGTCCCTCGTTGATCCAGGCATACCTGCACCATTATGGCTCTCGCCACCTCCCTTACGGAGCCATCTGCCAGGCAGATTTGGGTACGTGCGTCACGTACATTCGTTCCGGTGTCCACTAGTCCTGCCATTCGTTCGCGAACAAATGACACTGTCGCTCCGGTGTCCAGCGTGGCCCAAAGTGACCTACCCTCAATGGTCACTAGGGCTTCGATCCGTCCACTTTCCAATCGTAGGTGCTGCATTACTTCCGGGGACTCGTGGTGTTGGTGGTCTCCGTCCGGTCCCTTGTCGGACGGAACTGAGCCCGATGAGTCCAACCCGAACTCCTCTACAAGGCTTTGCAGCTCGTCTCACTTGTGATTGGTTGCAAGTCTATTAGGAAAAACAATTTTTTTTTCGTTAGCACTTTGTTGCACAGGTTTTGTTCTATTTATTTTATTTTATTTATAAATAGTGATACTCGTTCACGAAGTGAAACTAGTATATTGGTTTTGTGCAATGCCCATCATGCTGTCCGTCCGTCTGTCGGCGCTATTGAAGTTAGAGACTTGAAACTTGGAATATGTACTTGTAGTTATCTGCTTCAGACAAAGTGTTAAGATTTTTATGCCACGACCACTGGGAGGCTGGCAAATCGATAACATGTCGATACACCTCAAATCGCAAATCGATTAAAGTTGAATATTTCCCACAATATTAAAGTTAGAGTCACCAAATAGTAGATCGCTGGTGATCTCCTCCAAAAAATGCGGCCTTGATTTCCAGGCCACGCCCTAAAAATCGGAAATGGATATATCTCCCACATTTTTAGATCTAGAGACACCAAGTTTTAAACGTAGATGGCTGGTCACCCCCTTGAAAGATTCGTAAAAAATTTCCCGGCCACGCCCACTCCCGCCCCGCGCATATCGCGAAAATCTATATCTCCCACGATTTTGGTGCTAAAGTCACCAAATTTTAAACGTAGATGGCTCGTCAGCCCTTTTAAAGCTTGCACTCCCTCCTATTCCCACCCCCGCAAATCGCGGAAAGCTATATCTTCCACAATTTTGGAGCTAGAGTCACAAAATATTGGCCACGCCCACCCCCGCCCCTACGAAATATAAAAATTCTATGTTTCCAAAATAACAATAATAACTTCCGTGTACTGTGAATGAGTATTACGCAGTCGTCTACGTCCGACTGCAATGTTGTTACTTATTTTTATTGCCTACTTTCGAACACCCTTTAATAAACATATAAAAAACAAGTCAGATGGCTCCACTCGGGAGCACCCGACTGGGAAATACCCTGAACCCTGTGTTTTTATACATTTCAGTCCGCTTGCATTCATACACACATACACAGAATCACACACACACACACGAAGTCACGAAGTCACACACGAAGACATAAACGAAGTCTATGGAAACTAAATTCGTGTATAACTTCTAAACTAAGAGTATGATCTTAATGAAACTTTCAGGGCTTTACAAGAGCATTGAAATCTATGTACAAACCGAAAACAAAGTTCGTAGTATTTGAATTGCACAGTTTTCACGTTTTTGCATATATGGGGCGAATGGGGGGAGGTATCCAAAAAAATATTCATTACCTGCGTATTCACGCGAACAGTTTGAACTAAGCTTGGCTGCTCTATCTCTTATGGTTTTTAAGATATCTTCAAAAAACAGAGTAAAAAACCCGGTATTTATCGATAATAAGAAAACGAGATGAGATATCGATGTTTTATGGTATGCACGAACTTAAAAAGTCAAAGTTCAGCTTTCCAGCTCCTGTAGTTTCCGAAATTGACGCATTCATACAGACGTACAGACGGACAAACAGACGGACAGGGCTAGATCGACTTGGCTAGTGATGCTGATCCTTCTGCCTGTTACATAAATTTGCACAAAACCATTATACTCTGATTTACCCATTTTCAATGGATTCAGGGTATCAAAAATAATTTAAATATTTAAAAAAAAATTTTAATTTTTATCATTTTGCTGTTTAGGACCGGATTATTAAATTCGAAGAAAAAATCTAAACCCGAGAATTTATTATTATTTTCCCGTTTCTACGACCGGATTATGTAATTCAAAATAAAAAAAGTAAAAACCTGAATTTATAAATCTCTTCTTTAGGTTAGGACTGGGTTATTTAATCAAAAAAGATCAAAGACTTGAATTTATTTATTAACACATTTTTTAAAAGGAGGGACATATTTTCGCTAACCGCACAAAACAATTCTTCATCAGGAGTTCGCTTACCTCCAATCCGAACTCCGTAACGGTCACTCCTTTTCCTGCCGGTCGTTTTTTCCTCTTGTCTTTTTTATTCTTTGGCAAAAAAAAAATCCTGGTTTTGTCACACGTTTCTTTTGTTGTTTTCCGGTTTTTTTAACACATAAACAAAAAATACATATAACTGATATTCATTTATTTATTTATTTATATTTACCTCAAAAACTGCTCCTAGTCTAACTGCTGTCAGTCCTCTGCCAAAAAAAAAACACTCACTCCTGCCGGAAAATCTCAAGAACCGACTTGAGCTTTTGTTTGTAGCTCAGTTTCACTCAGCAGGTGTTCGCTTATCAGTGCACTTGCATTCATTTTATTGCTGCAGCTGAACGGCTTTTAAGCGCATGTCTTCGTTTATTGCTGCAGCTGCGCAGCTTTTGAACGCCTGCTATAGGTCGGAACAGCTGCGTAGCTTTTGAACGCCTGCTATAGGTCGCCACAGCTGCGGAGCTTTTGAGCGTTTGTTGTCGTTGGAGATGCCGCCGTGGAACTTTTGAGCGTTTGCTTTCATTGGAGATGCCGCTGTGCGTTTTGTTTTCATTAGAGATGCCCTAGCCCCCTTGTTTTAAAAAAAGAATATATCGTTGGCATTTGAACTAAATAATAATATGTAATCCTGCCACTCCGGGGCGTCGATAGCTTAACCTAAGATAACAAAACTAAAACTAATTACCACCTCGGGGTATCAAAAAAATATAACCAGAAAAATAAAAAACAAGTAAGGAGCTCTAGTCGGGAGCGCCCGACTGGGGGATACCCTGAACCCTGTGGTCACATACATTTCAACCCCCTTGCATTCATACACACATACACAAAAACACACACACATAGACAAATTCACGCCGCAAGCAGTCCTTTTCTCAGCCGCTGCGCTTGGGCCCTACAAAGGAAAATAAATTCGTGAATAATTTTTAAACTAAGAGCATGATCGTAATACAATTTTTACTACATAACAAGAGCACTGAAATCTATGTACAAACCAAAGCCCAAGTCTGTAGTATTTGAATTGAGTTTTTTCATGAACGCAGCGTTCTCGGAAACTACAAAAGCTAGAGACTCAAAGTAAACGACTATAGATTCTGTAATATCATACGCAATACGAGTTTATAATTTGTTGTCGATATTTTGCACCGTTTCACTAATATCGATAAAAATGATTCATTAATATCAATAAAAATCGATTTTAATACTTGGTTTTCTTAGCATATGCGCTTTGGTTTGTATAGATAATTATATTGAAATACAAAACGAAATAGGCAACGATGAGCATCGGGGTTCATATACCAGACTATTCTATGAAGACTATAATGTTTATTTATGCACTCATAGTAATAATGACAGCGCGTGATTCGCATGTTTGCATTGGTGGGCGGTGCATCAGTTTGCCATCTAATTACAGGACACCGCAAATTAAAAGTTTGTGATGCACTTTGCCAGAGATAAGTTCATTGTAGCGAAATAACAAAATTACTGCTAAACTGCGCGTTCAGGGAATACGCAGGATACTATCCGGTTATGCATGCAGCCACTGAAATGCTGCGCAATAACATGACGTTGTTTTTTCGCTATGGTCAACCTTGATATTGAACGTAAGCCTATTAGCTGGCAGCCACCCTGTGGTGCACAAACTCAATTATGCACACACGTACGACGGGGAGGGGATGGGGAAGAGCAATGCATGTATGGATGCCATCAAGCATATTTGTCAATAAACAAACGGCAACCTGCAGCCACTAGCTGCTGCAGGGGCCTCTCCCACTTTTAGTTTTTAGCGTTGTCAGCTGGCGATTCCTTTGCTCCAGCTTTGTGGAGGCCGGGGCTGATGCTCGTTCGTGCTTTTGCATGCGAACCCAGGCCCAAATCACTTAAGCAGTGAGCAAAGCAAACGCTGAAAACTGGGTGAGGGGGATTGGGCTAGTGGGCCAAATGAGCAAGAGATGCCTGGGCCAAATGCTGGCACCTTGGCTGCCGCATCCATAGGTGCATTTTTATGTAATACACATCAACAAAAAAAACTGCTCCAAGACTCACTGCTGTCAGTCTTCTGCCAGAAAAAAAACACTCACTCCTGCCGGAAAATCTCAAGAACCGACTTGAGCGTTTGTTTGTAGCTCAGTTTCACTCAGCAGTTGCATTCATTTTATTGCTGCAGCTGAACGGCTTTTGAGCGCATGTCTTCGTTTATTGCTGCAGCTGCGCAGCTTTTGAACGCCTGCTATAGGTCGGCTCAGCTGCGGAGCTTTCGTCCGCCTGCTATAGGTCGGAACAGCTGCGCAGCTTTAGAGCGCCTGCTATAGGTCGCCACAGCTGCGGAGCTTTTGAGCGTTTGTTGTCGTTAGAGATGCCGCTGTGGAACTTTTGCGTATTTGTTTTCCATTAGAGATGCCGCTGTGGAACTTTTGAGTTTGCTTTCATTAGAGATGCAGCTGTGCGTTTTGTTTTCATTAGAGATACCCGACTAGCCCCCTTGTTTAAAAAAAAAGGAAATATCGTTGGGATTTGAACTAAATTATAATATATAATCCTGTCACTCCGGCGCGTCGATAGCTTAACCTAAGATAACAAAACTAAAACTAATTATTACCTCGGGGCATCAAAAAAATATAACAAGAAAAATAAAAAATAAGAAAGAAGAAAATGAAAAGAAAACTCCAGAATGTTTGTGGGGAAGGTACTTCTTCACAACATGTATAGCTGAACCCATTGAAAATGGGTAAAAGGAGAAATGGTTTATATATATATATATATATATATATATATATATATATTTGACCAGGACAACGAGCTGAATCGACATAGCCATGTCCGTCTCGAAAACTACAAAGTTAGAGCCCTAAATTTTTTGAGTATAGATTCTCCTAAAACATTAGGAAAACAAGTTTATCATTTTTTTTCGATACTTTGCCCTGATTCATTAAAAGAAAATAAGACAAATGTAGTTCTATAGCTTTGAACTTTATGCACTCATAGTAATAATGAGAGCGCGTGATTCGCATGTTTGCATTGGTGGGCAGTGCATCAATTTGTCATCTAATTACAGGACACCACTAATTAAAAGTTTGTGACACACGTTGCCAGAGATAAGTTCATTATAGCGAAATAACAAAATTACTGCTGAACAGCGCGTTCAGGGAATACGCAGGATACTGTCCGGTTATGCTAGTAAATTTCCACTTTGATTAAAAGTTGAAAAATATATCAACTTTTGAGCAAGTGCTCTTTTATTGAAAGTAAATTTGCAACTGAATAAACTTAAATCAATTATAGCCCTAGTAAGCTGTGGCTTAGCGGCAGCGGCGTTGGCAGCGACGTTGCTGCTGATGTTGTTGGCCCGTTGGGCAATTCTTCTTGGAATTTTCGGCGGTTGCCGGACGGCGCGTGGATGAAATGGCATAGACACCAATTCAGCATTTTGCTGCACTTACGAAGTATTGCAATGCTTCTTATTGGGACTGTGAGAATTTATTTGTTGTTAACTTGCATGCAGCCACTGAAATGCTGCGCCATAACATGACGTTGTTTTTTTCGCTATGGTCAACCTTGAATTGAGCCAATTAGCTGCTGCAGGGGTCTCTCCCAGTGTTAGTTTTTAGCGTTGTCAGCTGGCGATTCCTTTGCTCCAGCTTCGTGGAGGCCGGAGCTGATGCTGGCCCAGGCCCAAATCACTTAAGCAGTGATCAAAGCAAACGCTGGAAACTGGCTAAGGTTAGTGGGCCAAATGCGCAAGAAATGCCTGGGCCAAATGCTGGCACCTTGGCCGCCGCATCCATAGGTGCATTTTTATTTTGCAAATTACAAATGTTTTCAACTTAATATAAAAAGCAGTCAGCTGTATCAACTTGAAATCTATATCGTGAAAAAAAATCTTTAAATGGAACACAACTTTGTAGGGTAATTAATTATAAGTTTAGGGCAGGTAAACTTGCAGTTGTCGTCGCCCTCATCCACCTCCCTCTTCGTGTTGTCGTCGCCGTCGCCTGTCACCGTTGTCTTTCACTGAGCGTAATACAACTGAGTTTCGGGGTCGTGGTCGGAGCCTGAGCCGGAGTCGTAGCTGGTATTGGGTTGGGTCGCTACCGTATCTTTTGCTTGAGGTACTCACTGGCAGCAGCTGCTCGAAGTCTGTTTTTCTCAATGATAATCGGTAATAATACGTTGTGTCACTATTAACATGTAATTCCAGTGAATAAACAGCTCTCGGTACAGTTGGAGCACTTTTCACATGGCGAACTGGATATTCGTATTTGCTCACATTTATATAGTTAGGATATATAAAATAAAGGATAATGTTATATAACGCCATTATGATTGTGCTTTACTGTTATTTTCAATTTTTTCTTTATATTTAATGCAAAGAAAAACAAGTGAGAAGGCTCTAGCCGGGAGCGCCCAAATAGGGGATACCCTGCTCATTTCAAAAACCACAAATACACACGTATAAGCGGAGGTACGCACACTTACCCTTCGGGTCACGGTCGAGTATGAGGACTTGTTGGAGTTCACGACGAGGGCAGATATCTATGAAGCGCTTGAAAACCAGTTGGAGTTAACTATGAACAGATACAAACTGCTACCAGTGGGCTGCCCGCTGAAAATGCTCGGAAGAATCACTGAAGGTAGGTTGGGTCAGGTGCCGACTACGGGAGAGAGATGTGGTCAGGAGAACCATATTGCTAAGCAATGTATGTTCTGCAAGGATAAGAGCACATATTGGAAACACGTTGCCGGTAGTGGCAGGTGTCCACTGTTCAGGAGCGCGCTCGCCTAACTTGAAATTTAATCTAATTTAATTTAAAAAGTTTCGACATGATGTAAATGTGTCTTATTGAGGGTTCGCCAGAGCGAAGCTTAGAGGTGTCACCTTCTACAGCTGCTACGCTCTACTGAGCTGGGAACTAGAACGTTTCCAAAGGATGCTGCCCTTCATAAGGGAGAATTCGACGGCTTATGTACTGGAAGGCTGGGAGAGGATATATCATCGACCTCTCTTTTATGAGCTGCTCACTCTGTAGGAGATCTACATGGAAAGTGCTAACCTTCGGCAGCCACCAGGCGATTCAATTTGACATTGGCGCCATTCTGAGTGGAACCCAACCCAAGGATCAGCGGAAGAAATGGCACAACATATCACAGAGCCTAAGTAATGCGTGCGACTCATCCATGCCCAGAACGAAACCGAACAGACGCGGAACACGATCTCAGAAAAACCTGCTTACGAGCGAGAAAACGTTGCAAAAGATCACGCGGCATGCAGACAGATAGGAGATAGGAAGACCCCAGAACCGGACGGGATCCCAAATAAGGCCCTTAAGTTCGCGGTAGCATCCACACCTGGCGTTTTCATGGATGCATATAATTATTGCCACCTGAAAAAAGCGCGGGAAGATTTGTATACCCTGAACCCATTGAAAATGGGTAAATCAGGGTATAATGGTTTTGTATGTAACAGGCAGAAGGAAGCATCTCCGACCCCATAAAGTATATATATTCTTAATCAGCATCACTAGCCGAGTTGATCTAGCCCTATCCGTCTGTTCGTCCGTCTGTATGAACGCGTCGATTTCGGAGACTACGGAATCTAGAAAGCTTGGACTCCTTAGGTTCGTGTATACCATACGCAGATCAAGCTTATTTCAAATCATCGATAACTCATCTCATTTTCTTATTAGCGATAAATAACGGTTCTTTTACTCTGTTTTTTAAGATATCTTAAAAACCGTAAGAGCTAGAGCAAACTTAGTTCAAACTGATCGCGTGAAGCATGTGCAGGTGAGAAATATTTTAGATTTTGGATACATCCCCATTCGCCCCATATAAAATTTAGTTCTCTGTTAAGAAGTAATACACGAATAGTGGGACCCAAGCGTAGCAGCTCTTCACAGCGTGCAGCCTACGTTTATATGTGTGAGTGTGTATGTGTGATTATGTGTATGTATGTATGAATGCAAGGGGACTGAAATGTATGAAAACACGAGGTTCAAGGTATCCCCCAGTTGGGCGCTCCCGACTGGAGCCTTCTCACTTGTTTAGTAATAGTCTACTATGGTAAGAATTGGATGTAAGAGAATACCTCTAATAGAATAAACTACTTAGTTTTTCAATAAAAGACATTGAAATGAAATTCATACAACAGTTTTTTTATTTATGTTTCGCTTTCTTTTTAAATAAACAAGAAGACAACGTTGAAGAGTATGGCTACCAACAATTATATAAGTTGAATAACAACTTTTTCTCCGACTGCGGCTCACATCTAAATAAAGGTGTGGGTACTCTGATATTTTTTAAACATTTTTATGATCCTCGTTTTAATGCACCGCATAACACCTATTATTATTAATGAGAAAATTAAATAAACCATTAATTTACAATTTTAAAAATGTATGTATTTTTATTTTCCATGTATTTTGAAATTTAAGCATTCCATAATTACAAAACTTTTAAATAAATTGTTAATCGCATTGGGTTGAGGATTTCTTGTGTATTCTACAATTTGTAAAATAGCTGGGGAAGCGTATTAAACTTTCTTCAAGGTCCAAATCAATTATGTTTGTAGTCAAATATTTGCTAAAAAATTTTTAAAAATTCGTAGCGTCACCCCTTACAATGACTGTAATTTTCTAAAAAGATGAGCAGAGAAATAAAAAGCGACTCGGACAATTATAGAGAAATATTTGAAAAAAAGAGTCTGACGTACAAGTAGCCCTCAGAACCAAACCCTTCTTCAGTCATAAATTTCCTTTGAAGAAGTAGAGTACAGCAATGGGGATAATTTCTACATTTGGCATCATCTCTATTATAAAGAAAATGTACAATTTTCTAACAGAGTGTGAAGGAGCAATTTTTCCTGATCCCCAAAGTCATAAAACAATGTTACGAAGAAAGGACTCTCACACCTCAAATCGGATTTTTAACAAATCGAAATTTTAATGATCGTCCCGTATCCCGCCCTCGGAAAAGTAATCGAACAAGTCGATGCGTGCACTTGTGTGCACTTGTTCTCAGAAGCCCTCACACCTCTAATCCGAATTTTAATGATCGAACACCCACGCCACTTCCGAAAAGGGACAGGCAATCAAATTTAACGGGCACTTTCGTCAACTCCCCCCTCCACATAGGCCCATATCGGTTCTCTCTCCCCCTCTTCCGCAAAAAGGGTGACGTAGGCCATTAACTCACTACCAACCCATATTAATTAGGGTCACGTACCTCCATATTGATTAGGGGCATATTAGTAGGGTCAT